>OMKI01013901.1:5336-17237 GCA_900302315.1 Phycis blennoides | reverse complement strand
ACTCCTTTACTGGTAACTTCATACCAACCCGCAGGAGAGCACACCGCCTCGCCGGGCAGAGACGCGGCTGCCTTCCTATTTGTTGACACATCCTAAGTGTGTTCATACGTCAGTTTGGTGCGTGTGTGCGTGTGCGTGTGCGTGTGCGTGTGTGTGTGTCTGTGTGTGTGAAGGGTGTTTCGGTTCAGCATGCTTCATCACCACAAGGCCGCACGCCCAAATTAAATTGCCAGAATGAATTATTACAAACACAGACACAACCGCCGGAACACACACACACACACACACACACACAGACACACACACACACACAGACACACACACACACACTTGATGTTATGCAAACAACACTGCCACGTATATACATTACTTGAACCGAATGCTTTGCTTTTAGTTCGCTAATCATCCATCATGCAGCCAAAGCCAGACAACACATACATAATCTAGTACCTCAGTTATCAGAAGAAAATAAGCAACTGGGAAGTTATTAACTCACATTCTGTGTGTGTGTGTGAGTGTGTGTGTGTGTTCATGCGTCATCAACTCCGTTCATATTGCTTAACTTAATTAGCTTTTTCAGTAGCTAGAACGTTATTTTATATATCATTTTATATATTTATATACTGCAATAAACTAAAAGTCCTTCACCACATTTGTAGATATCATTTAGAATCATTTATATAATATGAATATAATATAATCATGACATCTATTCACCATGATTCATTATAGGAATGCTATAGATAGCTTTCCTTTGTTACATAATATAGATGGTTTTTTTTGGTAACACTACGGTACATTTAGGGCATTTAGCAGACACTTTCGTCCAAAGCGACTTACAAAAGTACATTTGTCTGAAGAAGGTGAGACACTTCATCGCTGCTAATACAGCGAGCAAGTCACCAGAACGAGTTTCAAGCATTGCAATTGCTAGTGAACAAGTGAGTCTTGAGTCTCTTCCGGAAGATGGGGAGTGACTCCGCAGTCCTGACATTGGCAGGGAGCTCGTTCCACCACTGCGGTGCCAAAACGGAGAAGAGTTGTGATTTCACCTTTTTCCTCCTTTTAGTGATGGAGGTACCAGTCGACCAGCTGAGGGGCGTGGCGTCTCACTAATGCTTACTAATGCCTCACGGTAGCGTCACCTGATAATGGTATACTATTTAAGTAATCAATTTACATGAGTCAATGCAGTAATACACTTCATCATATAGCATGAGTTGTAGGGGCTAGGGTTGACGGTTAGGGTCAGTGGGTTAGGGTTATCATTTCGATCACTCCAATAACTCAATTTCGGAAGTAAGTAACACTCCTTACGTGAGCAACATTCCTTACGCCACTAACTACCCCATTTCCAGAGGAACACAGACTCCACGGCTACATCTGCGGCTGTAAATACCGTTAAATATAACGGCCAACAAAAGGGAGGCAGGCGAGACACGGGGGTGTGATTTGGCGGTGGGTGAAACAGTTCCTCGCTGCGTCGCGGCTCCATTAGCCGGGCCCGACAGAGGGATCCGTCTCCCCGATGATAGGCCTATAGGGCCGGGACTCGCACCGTGGCTATAGCGCCAACACGCGTCGATGGAGAGAGAGCACGGAGGGTCCTATGAACCTTGAAGACCGTCTGGCACGCTCAACACCCCCGACACCCCGATGATGGAGACGTCAAACACCGGTGGAGAGGACAGTATTTATGTCCGCCATCTTGAAATGGATGTGTAATGTGTAATCCCGTTTAATCTCTGTGAATAAAAGGAAGCCTCATATATTCGAGATGGCCAAACAACTGCAAGATATACTGTATGTTTAAAAATATATATTTATTTTAATATTTTATTACATTTTTATTGTACCGTTTGTTTTAGCGGTTTATTCTTCTTTCTAAACGGAAACATGACTTGTACCCCGGAGGCATGTCCTTTGTCAAACAATCACTGTAGCTAAAGTGAGTGCACCTGGATCAATATGTCATCCACATCAATAAGGTCAACTCCCCTCCCTCTCAGCCCCAGCGCTAACAGAGTGACGAGCAGTCACCGGCTGCTGACACAAATCCAGTTTCTACACATGTTGCCGTCACGGCAGCTTTGTGTGTAGACTTTCCTTTCCGGCCTCCCAAACTCTTTACACGGTGCCTCAAACCCTTTCAGAGTTGACACAGCGTTGTTTCAAATGCCTATTCACACGCGCGCGTGAAACCCAGAACACATTTAGCAAAAAACACAATTATCTTTGCATTGTGTCGATTCTCATTTGACGAGACACCGCCAGACAAACACTGCTTTCTTAAGGGAGCCACACTTAGGTTAGGAGAATCATAAACAATAAAAAAAATAATAACTACCTGCTGCTTAATGGCATTCATCCGTCCTCACTGTAAGTCCTAAGGCTGTTCTTAACAAAATTGGGTATTTTATCTCTACCCTGGAATACATTTCCATGATTTAAAAGTCTAATCCATGCTAACCTTACACCACTCTGCCACGGTGATTCATACAATATTGTATGCAAATGGCGGCGGCCATATTTTCTGCCTGTGCAGCATCTTTTACCCAGAAGCCCTCAAGTGTGATGTGGTCAACAATAAAATATTACATTTAGTCATCCTTCTCATTTTATATTTCTTAAATGATATTTCTTGTATTATATGGGTGCGCTCAATTTAAAAGTGTCTAAAACTTTTGAATGGTATTAGAATTGGAATTGGTTTTAAGAAGCCCTTATGAAGCGGTCAATACAACAGAAGGAGGACTCTAATGACTTTGGCACAGCTGCCCCGAGAAGTTCAGATCATTCTGTTCAGGTTATGAACACTATTGACATCCCTTAAATCTCACTGAAAAGTTGGGCTGAGCTTTTCCAACAGTTATATGCAAATTAAAATGTTTCCTTTTATCAGAACTCAGAAACTCAGAAAGATGTTCATTGTCAAGTAGGTTTGCACCTACACAGAATTTGTCTTGGTGGTTTGTGCGCGACAGTAAACAGTGAACAAGCGACAAACAACAATACAAACAACAAGCAACACGATGGCGGGGCCTGGTAGATTAAAAAGTATGTTGAGGTAGCAAGTGTTTTAAAGTGTTTTCCTCCCAAAAATGTCTATGAGTGGCTATTGTTCAACTAATACAATCATTTGGTTAGTGGCGTGAATCGTACTCATAGTATGCAAATAGCCTACAAAAACAACAACTATATGTGATATGCATTCATTATTATGAGTGAAACTACTCATAATAGTAGTAGTAATTAACATTGTACTGCACTAATCCCAGACAGAAAATGCAGTGTTGTGGTAACAGCAGGCGAAGCATTAGTGGCACATGGTGAGGTATTAGACATTATTATGGTTATCAGGCGATGAATGACTGCTTACTCAGCACATGTGGTTGAGTCATAGTGGGAGAACAACACACTGCATGGAGGTCGATGAGAGAGAAGGCTTTGGGTTGTGCAGCGGCTTCTTCAACTTCCAGGGCAATATAGATAGGTTGTAGATGGGGTGTTTTTTAGAACTGCAGCACTGCAGATAAGGAATGCATTTCTCCACATTTACATATACGGTATATGGTCATTAGTGTTACAGAGGGATGATGCGTTTGAAGAACCGTGTCAAATCTCCTCTTAAGCTCTCCGCAAAATGAAAATAAATGAATGAGAGAAAGTCAATTAAAGAAGGACAACAGACCCGCGTTAAAGATGTTGTCTGCAACTCCTCGCTGAGGATCACCTGTTGATATGTGATGAGGTGGTCGGAGCAAGACCTGCCTTGTGTGTGTGTGTGTGTGTGTGTGTGTGTGTGTGTGTGCATGCGTGCGTGTGCGTGCGTTCCCGCGCGTGTGTTCGGGTTGACCCAGCAGTCTGCAGTGACAGGCAGAGAACAGCCATTGACGGCATAAGAAGACACTAATGGACCTACTCTCTGTATAAATAATACACACTACATTTAATCGGTTGGTTTTGTTTTGTCATAAACGACGCTACGTAATATATGTATGTAAATATAAAGTATATGGACTACGCACGACCGCGACACGTTCCACTGGAAAGGCAGCCAACGGGCTGGCTGGCTTCAGAACGCCTGAATGTGGATCACAGCACAAGCCAGATGCCTCATTGGAAAACAATGGATGGGCTGGCATAAGTTTTATTTTTATGACACTCATTTTAATTATCTTTTAATTAGGTATGATATAGTGTCACGGCAGATGCTGTGGTTTTGTCACGTCACACAAAACCGCGCCTCAGCACAAAGCAGAAGATATGGCAGTCGTTACGTTGTGTTCAATGAATGCACCGTGTATACACACACACACGCACACACACACACACACACACACACACGCACGCACACACACACACACTCAAATCTGAAAGCATGTTTCTTTCCACAGATGCACACACAGGTCTTCAATTGGGACACTCCCCATGGGCAAGGCAGGTTCTAACACATACAGTAGAGTTGTGTTTGCTGGGGAAAGGTTCTAATAGTGTTACCTGTGCACCTAGTGAGTGCTCCTGGCCGCTGCAGAAGATGCAGATCTAATCAGAGGGGGGGAAAGCAGATGGGGACGTGGAGAGACAGACAGGGAGAGGATAGTGAAAACTCCATCTCAGGGGGGATACATTTTGAGAGGGAGAGAAAAAACCCCCCACCAAAGAATGATTTAGCTTCAATTTTCCAGCGTCCCACTTTAAATTAACCGCGCTCTTACACTGAAGGCACCGAATAACAAATTCTCCCGAGCGCGGCTGCTGCTCTTAAAATTCAAAGACAACGGAATCATAAAGACGTCAGTCGGAATAGGCGTCGGTTTGATCAGTAGCCCTCAAAAGGCGCTACATTTGTATTCCAGCGATGCGATTTCTTCGTGGTGTATAATGAACATCCACTGGCAATTCCGGAGGGGGGGGGGGGGGGGGAAAGGATTAGACAGACAAAAGGCATCAACAAACAACAGATGGGAAGAGGGCGATAATAGAAGCGTGCATATTGCACTTATTCGTCATTCACATTCAAGGTTGGCGATGGGATCCCGCAAACGCACCTCATCAGTACCTTTTCCCACACAATAATCGCAGCCCACGCCGAAACGGGCCGTTCTGCAGTCAGCCCACCTTCAGCGCGCTAAACGCTGAGGGTCTTTGATTTAGGAAGGACATTTAGCGCGCGTTCCCTCGATCGCTTTGTGGTAAAATGTTTAGTTCAACTCATTTTTAACCGCTTCCCTTTCATTAGCTCAGCCCTATTCTCTGTCAAAGAGAAAGAAGCGCCCGGGCCGTAGCGCCAGACAGAAAAACAGCACGTTGTTTAAGAGGGTTGGGCGATGTCCGTTTTTGTAATCCTCTCAAGCGTCACGGTTCTACAGTGCAACTGTCAAAAGTTGTGACTAACTTGTCTAATTAAGCCAGAGCTAATGGTACACCGTCTATTTCCAGTGTGCCTTGAGCTGCTGCGCTCTCTCCTGCCACAGTGTGGAAGCAATTGTCTCCAAATCACCTTCCCCCCCCCCTTGTTTCATACATAATAAAACCATTAGCACATCCAGAGTAAAGCTGCTCGTCATGGTTGAGTTATAGACTAGAGATTCATTAGTACCTTCATAGGTTCACTATTTGTAACTCGAGGTCTAGACAGTCACTTGATCAGGATGGGATTGGGATTTTTGACGAGCAGTTTCACTGGCAGACGAACTATTGGAAAAAGTATTAAATTACAAAAAATGATTAAAAAAGTAATGTCTACGTGTGAGAAACACTGCATTAGCTTGGTCTGGCATTGTGCCACATAGTACTAAACTAGATCAGTATTGAAATATCGTCTCTGCTGGATTACTTCGGCGTGCGTCAACAAGAGGTTAGGGGGTAAAGGGCAAAATATGACCCCGTTGTCACGCATTGTCACCACATGTAACGGACCGCTATCTCGAATAAAGCTACGGATTTGTCTGGGTTTGAACATTGTTGGAAACGATTGGGATAATGCAAGCACACGACACAACAGAACTCAACAGGTACACAACTCAAAAATGATCTAGATGTTTGGAGCAGATATTTTTATAGCGAGATATCTATATTTTATACCTTTACTCTGATTCTGCTCCGAATGCCTGCGAGCTAGCCCACTTGCAGTGATAGCGTTAGCTGCCATTTTAGCACCTTCACTATAAGAGGCTTATGCCTCTCATCCAATTAATTGGCTCATGTCAGATTAAATTCTCTGGCCTCAAATAATGGCAGCGAACACTAAATCTGACCCCAGATCAGTGGCATTTAGAGAAATGTGTGTGGAAGTGGGGGAAAAAAAATGAAACACGCGCATATATAACGAGAGACACATTTTGAGACGTATTGATAAGGACACCGGGTCACTTTGTGTGACCGTGGCATTCTGTTTCCCCCGGAAAGTCACCCGACCCTATTGTTTAAGGTCTTCACCTTTGGCTCGGATAATTTCAGATAACTAATTCAAATATGTGTCAGACCCCCCGAAACCGCGGGCCAACACCATTAACCACTCTAATCACCCTTTTAATGATTTCGCCACGATTAGTCAACGCGAAATACGTGAAGCAGCTGGCGATGCGCACCGTTACCAATTAAGAGGGGGGAAAAAAACGCACATTGCTCAATGGCTCTCTTCCCTGACTCGCTGGCGCCTGGGTTCCTCGTGCCGGGGAAAACAGTCAAGTCATTGTCACTGAAAAACGTTTAAATGTCTGCCTTAAAAACTGTTGTTTACTTTCCTGATTAATTATTTTAATCTGAGTTATTTTATGCTTTAATGCATGACCGGAATGATAGATGAATAGATCCAGGCGATTTTGTTTTAACTATTAAACAAAATGTAAAAAAAATACAAAATAATATATATGTATGTGATTCATTTGAGAGCAGGGTTATTCAGAAAACCTTCAGGGCTTTAGCCTCGGATGCCCGAGGCCTCATGACGCCCATGTTGTAGTCACCAGTGGACACCAGTGGACTTTAAGGTTACACACCTGCTGTGTCTACCTCTGTGAACATCTCTTTGCACCTTATGATGTTTGCACCTTACTCAGTTACCTTTACGTTCTTATCTAATATTCACTTATTTACTTTATTCACTTATTGCCATTGTATTACCTTTTCACTTATTTGATTTTATTTTTATTATGTAAAGTTGAGTTGACCCGGAGAACAAGAATTTCACTGCTGGCAAACGTTGCTATCTAGTATGTCACGATAAACTTGAAACTTGAAACTTGGATGAATGTGTTTCGGACGACGCTCACTCACAATCCGGAGGCCTGAGGTGTCGCCGCGGCTGTGTGTGAGTGAGTCGGCGCGTGGCCCCGCAAACAGCTGGTGGCGAGGGGGTCCGGTCGGGGGTTCGATGCCACAACACCGCGGGTGGGGGGCGGGGTCTGCTGTGATCTAGTGCGGTGGCATTTCCACCTCAACCAAGTGGCCCCAAAGTGGGCTGGCCGACCGCTGACGGGTGGTGAGGGGTCTGCAGTGGTACACCCCCGCACATCGAACATGCCCATCCTCCATCGGCTGCAGGAGGTGCTGCCGCCTTGTTTTGGTCGGGACTCTGCGTGTCTGGAAGCCCGAGGGGTGAAAAAACGTTCACCAACCACGCCATTGTTGGTCAAGTTGCGCACATTTTTTTTTTCAATTTGTGTACTGGATTCAGTGTGATCACATCACGATAACCTACATCACGATAAGAATTGGGATCATGGGGAAGACGGGGGTGCACGGTCTACACCCCAACTTGGCTGACAAGTTAGGTCGCGCATTTGCTAACATTAGCGTCGGCTGTGTGATTGTGTATTCTCACCAAAGCAATGTTACCGTTAACCGTGTGACAATACAAAACACTTGTCACAATTTAACAGATTTCACATATTTGCCAGTCATGTGGACTATATCAATTAGTATTTAATGTAATTTAATAATTTAATCAGTAATTTAATCAGTTTTCTCAATACTTGCCTTTGGTGTTCTGTGGAGCCATTTTGGTGGCCGCCAAAATCACTTTCAACACATAAATAGATATACTGCCCCACGCCAGAATAAACGGTGCGCTTGATTTCGTATCACGAGCCGCCGGAGTGGATTAACTCCTAAAATATACGTTTAGCGAGACTGATTCATAAAACACGTGCGATCATCCCCAGCACTTTCCTCTGCAGGCTTCCACCACGCTACACAGGCGGGGGGGGGGGAGTCAGTCTATGACCCGGACATTAATTCTACCACCGGTGACCCTAAACATCACGGGGGCACCGTGGGGGACCTCCGGGGGGTAAATATGGCGAGTGTGGGACGAGAACAGGCTGGGGTTGCTGTGGATATGATAGATGATGTTTAAACATTGGTTTAGGGGGGGAAATGGTGTGTGTGTGTGTGCCTGTGGCTGTTTTGTAGCAGCAGCCCAGTTATTGGGGAGATCAATGTTAATAGGTGCAGAGATGGCCCCCGGACAAATAGAGCTGGACATTTCGAATCGCGCTGTGAGGTGGCTGTGCTCGGGACCGCGGAGCCATGGAAATGTTCCTTCCTATTTATTTATTTACGAGAGGGTTTTCAACGTCGTTTTCATTTTGTAATTTTATTTTTAATGATGTGTGAGTTTCTTATGTTCATCTGTGCACCGTTTTAACAAGCTAGTGCTATATTAAAAAACGTAATTAGGATTAACTAGGATCAAGCCTATAATTTTGCTGTAGATTAGTATTGGCAGTAGTAGCTAGCTATTTTTCAATTTTAAAATGGCTATTATTACTGCCACGGTTATTAATCATGTGTTTGTAATACTTACAAGAACAATATCCTCAACAGATAAACAATGGGCTTTCAATATAATGTAGAACCAATCCTGACTGGACTAGTGTTGTATTGGACTTGATTCTGTCTTAAAACACATCAGAGTAAGTCATTGGGCTTGTACTGCCCAAACTTTTGTAGGGCCCTCCTTCATTTACCATGTTAAGAATAGTATATAGTAGTAAGTAAGTAAGTAAAGTAAGTATGTCCCTTTTCAAGGCTAAATTATTAGATATATTGTTCATATAGGCACTGCCACAATTGCAAATGTCCCCATTTTGCTGACGCATGACCTGAGCTAAACCAAATGATTCGAAATCAATTAACATCAATTAACAATTAATCAATCAAATCAATCAAATTAATCAATCAAATAAACAATCAATCTTAGCCAGACAAAACTCATAACTGAGGTCTAATACGCCAACATGGAGCAGTTTGATTCGGTTCTAAATTCCATTCCTATAATATGTGGTTCGGGAACACATTAAAGTACACTCTCCCTTTGATGAGCCGAAAACGCGATCCCATGACATAAATACATGAAGCGAGCCGTGGACTAGCCCTTTAACACGGGTGAAATCCAGTAAGCGAAGGGATGAAATTTTGACGAGACTATTGATCATAACTCTGTGCGACTTGTTATGGCTTGATATGAATAATGAATTCAACACTAGTGTAGTACAAAAAAAGGATGGAATGATAAAGACACATTTACTGGAAACTGTAAATTTAACAAATTCATTGTCGCTGGCTAACAGTAAACCGAGTGCCTCGGTTAAATGACGTCCACGTGTGACTCTTAACTGCTTACATGTGCAGATTATATGTGGCTGACGGATGGCCTCCACGACAGGGAATACAGTACTCGGAGAACAGCGTTCAGCATGAAAAATAGTCTGTTGGCTTTCGTGCCTAAGTGCTTAGTCCATCGTGCTTGTCGGTCTGCATCAACTAGTGACAATTGTGCATCGCATGCACAAGCACACGCACGCACGCACGCACGCACACACGCACGCGCACACACACACACACACACACACACACAGTGCTATCGTTACCACAGCTGCCAGATGTGACGATTACTTGATTTGTGTGGGGGTGGAGGCCTACAGGGGGGGGGGGGGGCGTCAATTGAAGTACCAAAGTGACTCAGAGACATGAACAAACAAACAGACAGACAGACAGACAGACAGACAGACAGACAGACACACAACACAGAGACAGGCCGGCGTGTGCAGGCTGGGTCCCGGGCAGATAAGGCCAGCTGGTGCTGCCCGGTGGACACGGCAGCGGTGATTAAAGCTGATCAGCAGCATCGAGTGACGAGGGAGGCCCGGACGGGGGTCCGCCTCAGCCACTGTGGCTCAGCGTGACAGATTGCTGCCAATATCAGGGCAGCGGCTGGGCTGGATAACTACGTGTGATGCTAAATGTGTCATTTCTTGGACCGTGATGATATCTCTGTTTCGGTGCAATAGCTGGATAGCGTGTTTTTCAATAGAACCGTGAATTCAAGCTAAAGGGTAAAGGGGGCATCTAGCAGACGCTTCTGTCCAAAGCGACTTACAATCAGTACATTTGTGGGGTTCGACAAGTGGACAATTGGAGGAGGAGGGGGATCAAGGGGATCGAACTGCTGACCCTACGGTGAGTGGACGACCCGCTCTGTCCACCCGCTCTACCAGCTGAGCTACTGCCGCCTCGAGGTGAAGAAACATCTATGCGTCTTCAAAAGGCTGTGAAGGCCGCCGTGGCGCCGGCATAAGTAAAGTCCATTAGCTGAGAGTCTTGAGAGGGAAGGCAGGAACCTCCGTCGGATGAAAGAGATGAAAAAGATTTAGTGCAAGTTGCTCCAAAATAAATAAAATAAACAAACCGACTTTAATATGCGGACTAACAGCCACTACCTGGTCGACAAAGTTAAGGAGGCTTTTACGGAAATGGCTTCCCTTGATGGCCTCTCATCAAATGATTATATATATATATATATTTCTTCAGCCATCCATCTCCCCCCCAACAGGTCTTATTTTATAAACAGCCTTTTACACAGGGGGTAAATTATATACTAAATTATATACCGAAACAGACTTTTAGTAGGACTGTTAGCAATGCATACCTATTGTCACCCTACATTTAATCAAGGTAAAATGTTTTATTATCACTCCTTTACATCGGGTTTTCGCACGCACGCACGCACGCACACACACACACACACACACACACACACACACACACACACACACACACACACACACACACACACACACACGCAGTGTACTTAATGCTGCATGGGTCTGAGCTCCGAGATATCAGTTTGAAATAAAAATTTTCTGTTATTAATGGGGCTTCCAACGACAAATCAATTGGAGGAAATTGTGTGAAATGGACTGTATCAAACACAGAGTCAGCCTTTTTCCCACAAAAGAAATGCACCCTTTCATATGCAACCGCATATGCAACCTTGTTAGTGGCTATCTGCTGCCATTTCAACAGTTTCACTTCTGTTCTCTCATTGGGTTCAGGCATCATTGTTGATATATTCCTGACAAACAAAATCCCTTGAGCGAACATTGTGCATATATTTAGCTTTTTTTTTTGTGCATATCCTCCAGGTTGAGAGCCGGACTGGCAAACGGACCCAGGGCGCTGCACCGTGTCTGCTGAACGTCCAGTCGACCTCCTGAGAGGCTCCCTGGCGGCCGGACCAGAGGCGGCCGGCAGTGGAAAAGCCCAAGTTTCTCTGGCCTCCCGTGTGTTGTTGACTGATGTTTAGCCCGGTGCCCTTTCTCTTTACGCTCTGTAGACGTGTGGACGGCAGCGCTGACTTGAGTGAAACAACATTTTCATCCTGGCAGCTGTAAAATAATTCACACACACGCACACACACACGGATGCACGCACACACACACACACACACACACACACACACACACACACACACACGGATGCACGCACACACACACACACACGCGCATATACACACACACACACACACAATAGGCTTCTTTATGAAAAGGAAAACTGGCCGCCGGTTGTAGCAGTGCGGCCGGGGCTGTATCTCAGAGGTCCTATCTGCCATGA
>OMKI01013870.1:0-12497 GCA_900302315.1 Phycis blennoides | reverse complement strand
GGGGGGGGGGGGGGGGGGGGGGGGGGGGGGGGGGGTGGGGGGGGGGGGGGGGGGGGGGGGGGGGGGGGGGGGGGGGGGGGGGGGGGGGGGGGGGGGGGGGGGGGGGGGGGGGGGGGGGGGGGGGGGGGGGGGGGGGGGGGGGGGGGGGGGGGGGCGGGGGGTGCTGCTCTACACAGTGCTGCTCTACATTCAAGAATGTATCATACATTGAATGTTTGAAACTTACAAAAAGAGGGGTGGGTGGATAGGTCTTTCCACACAGCAGGTCGATGGCAAACAGAGCTGCCTGTGAAGAGATAGAAAATACATGAGTATTGTGAATAACAACTCACAAGACACACGTTTTCACAAGAGACAAGCTAGTATTTTAAACTGAACGGCTGACGCTAATGAAGGTTCTCCAATTTGCCTCAGTTTTAACCTGTCCTGAAAATACGAGATTAAACACACTCATGCTACAGTATTCAAACCTAATCCATTAGCATCCAGTCCCATTGTTTAGCCAAATCTTGTCCAGGTTGAAGATAAAACATTAAGTAGTTCTAAAAGGTCCAGACATTGAATGTCAACTGATGTTGGGTTTCCCAGCATGACAATGAACAGAAGCATCCCTTCAAATCAACAAGGAAGAACCTCAAGCAAAGGTTTAAGGTGCAGAATGTGAATGCCCCCTCCTTTTCTAATGACATAGAAGAAGCTAGGGTGGCCTGTACTGTACGTAAGGTGCCAGTAGGGTTTTCCAAAATGTTGTCTACTACTAAATTGAGCAGTCAATTTTTCCTTGATTTACAAATTGTGTTTCGTGAGTCAGTAAAACTATAAGTCAATGACAACTGACACCAATTTTATTTATTATTTTCAAATTATGAGTCAGCTCATGTGGCATCCATCTTGGAATCCTTCTGGGCTCCAAGCCGTCTCCGTCTTTCTAATGCATCTCAAGATTTACCAGTGTTCAGCAAGGCTCTGGTCACTGAGCTTTTTTGAACGGCGATGCTGTTTTTAGGTCAGGTAGAATGTAGTACAACCTCAGTTGATCGACTTTGTTTGCTTGCTTCCATTGCTGCTGTGTTTGTGTGCAAAGTTATTTAAATCTGGCAACTCCGGGTGAATAGTGATTCACACAGTTTGTTTGCAAAAACAAACAAACGTTCTGACCCAAAACAGAGATTTCAACAGAGACCACAGTGGCTGCAGCATTGATGTCAGTGGAGTCAGACTTATTCTCTGATGATGTCATTTTATGATTTAGTACAGTCAATATCTTACATAGTGTACCTTTCTATAAAAAGCACATAACATTAAATTACATTTTGATTTGTCTATTTATCTGTCTCGAGTGTTTAATTTGAAAATTTTAGACCCATGAAAACATGACCATTCAAATGGAGAGCACAATATACATAGTTCTAACCAATGACCAGACCTTGGCATTCGCTGTGTCGAAGACAGTTTCCACCAGCAGGATGTCGACCCCTCCGTCCAACAGACCCCTGACCTGCTCTGAGTAGGCTTCTACCAGTTCATCAAACGCTGGGGATACAAGCAGCACAACCTTGGATCTTAAGCACTGTAACTGAACTGTACTGACAAAAGCTGAAATAAAAACATAAAACATGTAATGACTCACTTGTGTTCCTGAGGTCGGGTCTTTCGACAGACGGCGACACAGACAGAGTTTTGTTGGTTGGACCGAGAGCTCCGGCCACATAGCGTTTCCTTCCTGGTAGACAAAAGCAATCACAACAGATCACAACATGTCATGAGAAATCATCAAACCTTTACTCCAGAGTCAGAGATTGGCATTTCATGTTATTCTGTATCTTTATCTTCGTCAAACATCTTGGGATTGCTTCAACACACCACACCACCCACTTTTGCTTGTCTGGATCACATTTTAGACCAGAGAGCACCTGCCTCAAATTGGTACACTGTTCACCGTAGTGACTTTGTGGCGAGACGATGGAGAGTTGCTGTAGGATTCACACTTGATTGTTTCCACAATCTGTAATAATCCACACCTAACACCTTGTGTGTGCAATGGCAAGGACAGTCTTAATGTTTAATAATGTGGAATGTACAGCTGAAAGTCAGCTAATAAATGTAGTCTTGGAAAGACTGTATGGGGTGTAGCTGAATGATTATATTACTTATTATTACACTTCTGTATATTATATAAGTATATATGTCCTGTTCCTCGTTGTGACAGGTCACATTTATAGTCTATGGTAAGAACATTTGTTTTATGCTTAGCCTCTTCAGCAGTAGGCCTCTTTCTCAGGTTTTTTCAGAAAATAATGTACCCAATGTACTATAGAATACATCTCCACAACTACAAGGGCTGTACTATGTAATGTTAGTACCAAAACAAACAAAACCTGTGAGATTGTAAGGAGCCTCCTTTACTAAAAACACACGTTTGGTACCAAACGAAAGCAAAGAAATCCTTCCTTCAAATCACACAATGCAGACCTTCCTTGCGATCTCTAGTCTCTAGTGCCAGGAATACACACAGAAAATGTTCAGGAAAACGACAATTCTTTTTGTGTTGTTGCTTCATTACGTTGATCAAAAACTGAAAAAGAAAATGTACAACTGCATCCAATATTTATAATCCAACTCTGTAGTTATTTTCACTGGATCAGCATTGCTTTACTGTATTGCATGGACTCATCATTGAAGACAGCATGAGCCGCATTTCGACCACAGTAACTTTCCTCGGTAACTAGGAACCTTTGGACTCTCCACCGCAGGAACCAGGGTCTGAATGAAGTTCTGAGGACATAGCCTCCAAAAGTACAGGAACCAGGGTCTGAATGAAGTTCTGAGGACATAGCCTCCAAAAGTACAGGAACCAGGGTCTGAATGAAGTTCTGAGGACATAGCCTCCAAAAGTACAGGAACCAGGGTCTGAATGAAGTTCTGAGGACATAGCCTCCAAAAGTACAGGAACCAGGGTCTGAATGAAGTTCTGAGGACATAGCCTCCAAAAGTACAGGAACTTGCAGTGCTGAACAGTTTTTTGTTCACTTCGACATGCAAGCAAATCACAAACAGTCCTCTTATGGCATCCATGGTAAACTATTATTATTACTATCATATACAATTATTATTATTATACACTGATTAAAACATAGTTGAATAACAATATTAGTTTACATTTATGCCCAGTCTGTTCCACTCGATGCCACCAAATTTGACACATTTCACCTTTAAAATGTAAAATAAAATCATGCTTCATTACAAAATAAAGGACAAATTCTGTCGGGCAAAAGTGGTAGCAAAGAGGGGCGTAATACAAGACACCGCCTCAAATCAAAACAGAACGCGAGGAGAGCTGGCGACTGCGTCCTCCACATACGTCAAGTGAATCGCCAAGCAGCGGTGGAAAGAGAAGAGCTGCACATCAGAAGTCCCTTTCTCAAGCATCCCCAAGGCTGTCCACACCAGACACAGTCAGCAGTGGACCAACAACAAATGCCATCAAAGGACATGTTCCTTTTCAAACAGTTGAGAGAAAGGGCTTTCAATACATGATCAAAGCACTGGATCCAAGATACTTGGTACTAGAGAGGCACCAAAACTCTACGGCTATACGGTCTGTGAGCAAGTGGAGAAAGAACTAAAGTAAGAGTAAAGTTAAACACCATGCAACTACCACTGGTCAAGTCCTCCCATGGAGCCTTAGCCTAGGTTAACGTTATCTTTTAGTGTACGTTTTTGATGTTATATAACCAGTTTGAGTTTATTGCATTCAAACGGTTGGTAATTTAGTTAGCAGCTGAACTTGTTTATCAAGTTCAGCTTGAAAACGTTTATTCTAAAAGGCCTTCTGTGTATTTATAACACAAAGGTCAAAATATTACATAGCATTGGAATATGCCTCAAGGTGAGCTTCAAACTTGCAGACTTTCATAATTTTTTCCCATGATGCAAAAAGAGGATACTGAGCAACTAGTCATGTTGACATTAATTTTACTTTTATTTACATTTTTTGTTGCAATGAATTGTAAATGTATAGTTGTACTGGATGAATGTGCTTGTTGTAGATTTGTCTGTATAACTGGTAGTGTGATAGAGAATGCAATGGTGTTGCATGTAAATGAATGTGTTTACTGTCTGGGGATTGGGTGATTCCGTGTACCTGCCCAGGTATTGGAAATGGAAATAGAATATATATAATAAGAATATAATAATCTAAATATTTTATTTGTCAACAGTGTTGAAGTGTCAAAGAATTGGCATATTTAAGAAATTGTGAATGTCTTTGTCCAATGCCCAGGCTGAATTTCACCCACCGCCTCACCAGGTGGGGGTCTCAACAGAAAGTGATCAAGAGGGTGATGGTCCCTCCGAGAGCCACGGTTCAAGGGGACATACATGGCAGATCCATCAAAACCCAAGCTGCAGCAGAGATCACTGAAAGGGAGGCAACACCCACAGAGGAGCCTCCACAGCAGACAATAGAAGCTGCTGGAGGAGCTTCTCTTGTCTGCTGTGTCTGATGTCTGATGTCGCTGACTTTTCAGTGAGGAGCTGCAGAGTCAGTGGGACCAAAGAAATCAAAGCAATGTCTGGGTGGCTTTTTCAAAAAGACAAATGTTCTACAACCCGAGTTGTCTGTTCTGGCAGACATGTCATCAAGAGCTACCTGCAGGCCCTGGAGGTTGATGGTGAGACAGATCTACTGGAGTGGTGGAGGCTGCACCATGCAAGCGTGGCAAGCTTTACCTTTGTATTCCAGCCCCTTCAGAGATACCATTCAGCACCGGTGGCAACCTTGTGACCTGCCACAGATCTGCTTTGAAGCCAGAGGCAGTTGACGTGCAAACTTGTTTTCCTGGTTAATAACCTGCAGGAGTGGCTGGCTAAGTAAACCGGTAACAGTGTTTGTGCTTTGCACCAAGAGAGGTGCACTGTTGTGCTTTGCACTTGCACTGATTTGTTTGGGGGGTTTTGTTCATTATGAGGGCCTATTCCTGCAATACTGCAAATGGAAGGCAGTTATGTATTTTGTAATTTTGTATTGTCCTGTCCTGCTGTACATGCAGTCTGTTTTTCACGTTGTGCAAACATTGAAAAGTCTTCATGTCATATAACACAGGTATTTTAAGAGGTAGATAAGAGTACAGTAATAGCTGCCGTGCCGTTGCCACACCAGTGCATTAGCCCCTTAGAAGCATTTATATTGACTTTTTAAGAGAACGGAATATACTGCGACTTTACCGTCTCTGCTTCAAATTGAAATAGGTCAATTGCCTTCAATCATGACTCTCTGTTGCCATCTAGTGTCCGTTTGGTGCAATAGCGATGGCTGGGCTGTAATATATTGTGGATTCATTTGATAGATTTTTATATAGGTAGTATTCCCTCTAAAACATGACAGTCAGTTCAAGTGGAAATGTAATCTTCCACTTGTTCTAGCTTTGTTCACAATGACCCAGTAGCATCCTTGTGGATTATTTCACTTGCACATCTATCTTTCTTCTCGTCATCTACATAAAATAGCCTTTGTGGTTGTGGAGATATTATCCATTTACTCTGGATATGTAATTTTCAGGATAAACCTGAGAAAGAGGCCTAGTGATGAAGAGGTACGTCCAGTTGTTACCCCGCAACCCTGATGTGTACTGAAGTGCCCGATTCTCAACACCAGAAGCGAATGTTTGCCGGCACTTCCCAGCTTTGTTGTCCAATAAGGGAGGCTGAGTGCAGTGGCTTTACGCTGGCTTCACAAGACTCGCATTCATTTATAATCCTGAACCAAACCATAGAAAAATACCTGTCTGCTTTGTGACATCACTGGCTGCTCTTTTTGCAAGTTCGGCAGATGTCTTGTTGAGGCGATATGCCTGAAAAACAAACAGATTCACATTTGAACATAAAATATTATTTTGACCAGCTGCAACGTCAAAAAGGTTAGACCACATCATCGGTGATGAATAGATGTTAAAATAATAAGGCCCCAGCAGAAAAAAAAGTACAGTTATGGAAACATTTGGAGAGATAGTTCAAGAGATCATGGCAGTGTTATGGCTATGAATAATTTTAGAAATGCTTAAGCTTTAAGTGTAGTAGCTTTATTCTTGAAAAATACCCATATACACCTTTGTACAAAATAATTTGTATGAAATGTACACTAGAATTGCTATACAGTGACACATTATTGAGTACAAAGTAGTAACAACTTGGAAATAATGTGTACATTACAGGATGGTCTATATAACTTGTTCAGTGTGTGATGGGATGAGAGGAACAGGAGGATGGCCCGTGTTTACAGACACGGTGATTCTACATGCAGCACCTCGTGGTCCAATAGTATTCAAATAGATTTCATGTCATATATTCCTGCCAATTTCCAAACTGATTGAAGGATGTGAAGTACTTGTGTACCAAATGACTGAGTTTGTAGTCTGCCTGGGCGATGCTGGTGCTGCTGAACGTGTTGGTCTCGATGATGTCTGCTCCAGCTAGAAGATAATCCTGGAGGAAACACAGAGGGGGAGAAGACAAAGCCTATGGATGCAATTTCATCTTTACTTTTACATCCACTCTTCCACAAACCTAGACAATAATGCATTCCTTCATAAAATAAAAACAAACATTCTTAAACATTCTAATACTACTTGAATGTTTACCCTACTGTTTACCTACCCTGTTGGCCAAAAAGTAACTGTGGGCAAGAGGACAAGTAAACTCAAAATGTTTAGTTTTTTTCTTCATTTTTGACAGATCTTAAACAGGGGAATCTTAATTAAGTAACACACAAGGAGTAAAAACTCTAAAAACTACGCCTTAAACGCCTTAAAAAAATAAAAAAATAAAAAAAAAGTATAAGTAATTTTTCCAGCATCTTATTGGTACATTGTATTATGATAACTGTACAGAGGGACAGTACCCCCAATGGCAGCACCAGTGATGCACTTTCATAAACCACCAAGACTGCTGCCACTGCAACCAAGCGTTGCATGGCTCTGATTGGCTGTCGATCTATCCAATCGCATTAAGAGGCATTTTGGTGTGCGCTCATCGATGACGTCCCTTGGACACCTTCTCTCCCTTGCACACAGGTGAACAGGTGAATATGAACTACGAGTGTCACCGCCCATGTGACCCAGCTCTCTCTCACACAATAACAACACAATACAGACACTAACAAATAACAATACAACCCTTTCAGAAACCATTAATATTACTATGAAATTCATGCCTGGCTGCTACATAGTCAACGACATGTTTGGTAGTGTGACAGTAATCATTTTGTCTATCGATGGACACAGTCGATGTGTTCCCCATAAGTAGGCCTAAGACACTTTGCATGTTGGACATTGGCGGGATATTAAAAAGTAATTTTATTTCACTTTTAAACAAACAAGTATTCACATAAAACCTCATCAGGAGTATTTGTTTGGAGCACATGTCATGTCACTATTTTTTTGTGCATTTACCCCATATTTATGTCATATCCCATTGCCGTCATATTGAGGCTTGTAGTGCACCACTTACAGAAATAAAATGGTCCTCACAAATAGGGAAGCATTATGTTATGTTATTCGAAGAACGAATGGATAGCCTGTGTCCAAATGGCCAACGATTGTACAGCTGGATATAGGGTATTATACCCTACATGTATCTGATAGAAAAGCCTGGTGAACCTAATAAAGAAAACCTATGTGCATACAAATGATTCGATTAAGTCTCCAATTCGCCCTTTCAACAACTGTTTTTATCAAAGCGAGTGAACCCCATGGTTTGTAAATGTTGTAGATATTCAATCCCGGCTTTCTGCATAAAATACAGGTTCAACGGACTTTCACTGTTTGGTGGGAACAATCAAAACTGACTTCAACTGACTTTTTCTGCGCACCTTGGAGCAACAAAACAAATACCCACCAAACGAGTACATGAGTAATCATTGTTTGATTTTGTCAATTTGACCATGTCAACAGTCATCAGGTTACTGTGTTCAGGAATTTTCTTGCATCACACTGGTTTTTTTGCTCTGTAGATCCTACAGTGCAACATGATGTGCCTTGTGTATTTGGTAGATAGCATCAGCCTGTGTGTGTACCTTATGTATTTGGTAGATAGCATCAGGCTGTGTGTGTACCTTATGTATTTGGTAGATAGCATCAGGCTGTGTGTGTACCTTATGTATTTGGTAGATAGCATCAGGCTGTGTGTGTACCTTATGTATTTGGTAGATAGCATCAGGCTGTGTGTGTACCTTATGTATTTGGTAGATAGCATCTGGCTGTGTGATGCTCAGCATATCATTGTTGCCTTTCAGAGGGCACGGATGGTCTTTGAATTCTTTCCCCTGGAAATCTTCTTCCTTAAGATTCAGTTGTTGAATCATTGTTCCCATTCCACCATCTAGGACCATAATTCTTTTCTGCAGCACCAGTTGAAGTTCCATTTCAAGTGGGCATCTACATGCTGTGAAGAAAATGATTTGAATGAGAAGAAGATTCATTTTTCACAGTATTTCTCTCTACATATATTTGTTAAAAAGTACTGGACAAATGTTTACATTATTGACTGCCAAATGACAACAAATGTTTTTTTAGCATATGTATAGTGGTAAAATCATCTGACCGGACACCACGACAATGAGAGGGTTCAGGGTTGGAACTTTTAACTTTCTCATGAAACAAAAACAAATAAATTGTAGGCAAGGTCTTAGCTTGTACAGTAACATGTCAGTTTGGGGGATGTCAGCGACTGTTAACTGAGATATTGGCCTTTGAACCCTAAAAGGAAAAAGGTTTACAGCCAATTTTCTAAATGTTTTACTTTTTATTTCGTTTATAAAACGAAACATTTAATTAAGTCATAACATATTTTCTTTGAAGCTACTGTATGCAATTCAGGGAGGGTGGGATTATTTTGGTTGAATACTTTCAAAATCTAGCCGCCTGGTTTCTCCAAATGACCTCAACTTTTAAAGGTGTGCCTATTCATCCAAATGTTCCCTCTACCCCCTTCCATAACCAAGGAGATTTTACTGACTATTGCAAAATAGTCAACTCCTCCTATGTTAAACTTGTTATACAAACTTTTCAATCATAGGTTATGTGTATCATAGGTGTAATCATAGGTTATGTATTTGTGGAAGAAACCAGTACTGTCTGGTCTATTCTATCACGACAAATATAGAAATATTGTACTGTAGAACCATAAACGATCACGTATTGCTGGTGATACTGGCTTGGTCGCCAAATTACTTACTCGTTGTGAATTGGTCTATGCATTAAAAATACATAGGTCTATATAAATGTTTTCAAATCTGTACTGAAACTAAAGAATTTTTGTAATAATGCCAAGATTGTACGGGTGTACGGCGGCAATGTTTGTCACAAGAAAACGTAGACTCTACTAGACTCATAACACCGGATTGAGCATATTAAAGAAACGCTCGGAATGTATCCATCACGTTCAGTTTAGACAGTTGTTTCAACGTGACGGTACGAATGTACGCAGTACGACTGTCACCGTTTTCCCTCATCTCAAACTAACTTATACACATGGCGGTTGTCCACAACACTTTCTAGTAGCAATATCATGGACGCATTGAGTTTGTCAGCTAAGACCCTACGGTAGTCATGCATCATTTCATGGTTAATTTACCGGTTTCTGGAGAGTGATCAGGAATTGTTGGAGTCATGTTTGCACAATTTCAATGATCTTCGGTCCGTATGCCACCAAGTCAAAAGAAATCTCATTGATTTTCTGCAGAAGCACATTGGGCAGGAGGAATGTTAGGGAAGGGCGCATGCGCGATGTTTTCATAATGCCACATTCAAGTCCGACTCGAAATGTACGGCATGCAGTCTTAGGCAACCGAGTTATGTCATGGAAAGGATATCGCTATCACGATTTAAGTACTGTAGCGGTCTTTAAAATAAACCATAGTATTTAGTATATAGTTGTTAGCTAAAGTATGCGGTTTGTTTTGCAAGAAACACATATCAAAATGAAGTCCTGTTGTCCGACTATATTGTGGCGAGCAAAGGTAATTAATATGGCAAGGCCATTAAATACAGAAATTAACTTGATTTTAAAAATGCGTTTGCGTGCGCATGGTGGTTCTCTCGCGTACCCTTCGTCCGTTTGGAGCGTTGGTTGGCAGAAATGAATGCCACACACAACTCAAGATGCAACATGGACATGGACGGTAGGGGCAGTATGGGGATGTGACAGAGTCTCAGTAGATGAATGAAAGCGACAGTAATGAATGAAAGTAGTCGCCTTGATCTCAGAATAACATGATGGTAACCTCCTCGAGTGTCGCCTTATTCTTTGTTTCAATCATTAATCCGGAATTTTTATACGGTGTAAGTTCTCTGGTTTGCCCTCTAGTGGAATTCTCTAGTAACACGCAAAGGACAGAGGCAAGTGTATGAACAATAATGTTCATCTATCATCTATCACGCTCACTCTGCACATTCAGGTGCATGCAGCAGGATTTCACTGTTGGCTGACAATGGCGCAGCAGTCAAAGCTACAGATTCCAATGCTCCCAAGAATAGTTTACACGACAAAAAACTGTGAAGGAAAAGAGACAGGAGTCATGATGTGGGGAGGTTGCTAATGAGAGTGCTAATGAGTTTATAACATAAAAAGCTGACAGGAAGTGATACAAAATGACAACATTGTAGTGCCTTTAAGTGCCAGACTACCAGAGCACCTCTGTGACTTGTGGTTTTTCATAGGGTTAACATATGGTTTACATATGGTTAATGTGTGGCTTACTGGGGGCGGCTGACCCCTGAGATGGGGACCCCGGGAACAGCATACGGGAAAGTTTGGCTTCCAACTGCCAACCAACCCCCGTAATTGGCATGACTTCCCAAGTAAGACTTCAAGTATTGGTTCACTATTCTGGACCCAAGGGCAAACTCACAGATGGGCATGATTCTAAAGTATAGACAGCATTATTTCACAAAAATAATCAGTATTGAGTTAGTTGGGTTCTTCCTTGGAGCGATCAGGCTGGGCTCTATTGAAAGTACACTAGGTAACCTGCAGATCAGGTTCAAAATGTACAATGTAAATTGTATACACAATATATGCAAGGTTGTGTGGGAACATGGGAGTTGTTGTCTTCACCACCATTGCCGGTGAAAATCTATCTCACGTGATAAACAAGCTCCTTTTAAAGAAGGAGCTTCAGGTTTGTTGCTGTTGGTGAGTAAGTAAGGAGTTAGAACTTGTGTTGTAGCTTTCTGTTGGTAGAGCTAACTCATACAGTTGGTAATCACTCTCTACTGTTGTTGCTATTGGTATTGGTGCTGCTGTGTTGTTGAATAGGACTGCAAGGGCCCACTCAAGCTTTGATCAAGTAAGTTTCGGCCTCTCAGGTGTAGACAATAGCCTTGATAGGTGGGCGGAGCTAAGACTGCAGTTAAAAGTGACTTGAAACTGCTATCTTGTCAAATACATTTTGTCTTTTAAAGAAGGAGCTTCAGGTTTGTTGCTGTTGGTGAGTAAGTAAGGAGTTAGAACTTGTGTTGTAGCTTTCTGTTGGTAGAGCTAACTCATACAGTTGGTAATCACTCTCTACTGTTGTTGCTATTGGTATTGGTGCTGCTGTGTTGTTGAATAGGACTGCAAGGGCCCACTCCAGCTTTTGATCAAGTAAGTTTCGGCCTCTCAGGTGTAGACAATAGCCTTGATAGGTGGGCGGAGCTAAGACTGCAGTTAAAAGTGACTTGAAACTGCTATCTTGTCAAATACATTTTGTCTTTTAAAGAAGGAGCTTCAGGTTTGTTGCTGTTGGTGAGTAAGTAAGGAGTTAGAACTTGTGTTGTAGCTTTCTGTTGGTAGAGCTAACTCATACAGTTGGTAATCACTCTCTACTGTTGTTGCTATTGGTATTGGTGCTGCTGTGTTGTTGAATAGGACTGCAAGGGCCCACTCCAGCTTTTGATCAAGTAAGTTTCGGCCTCTCAGGTGTAGACAATAGCCTTGATAGGTGGGCGGAGCTATGACTACATCATTAGCATCTGAACAGGTAAATGGTTAGTGTTGTTAGCGTCAGCTTTAGCGTCGACCGTCAAACTAAGACCGGTCGAACAAAGACTAAGGGAGTCGCTCTGCGGGAGGCCCTCGAGGAAGCCCTCTAGCACTCTGCTAACCCTAACCCTTATGTATTGCATTGTGTATTGTAGCCATGTGTGTAACCCCTATCCCAGTCAGGACATCTACCCGACACAGACGCCGTCCACGATCCCATACTCGACGCTGCACCCCTTCCAATCTGCTTTACCCGTCTCTCCCCGTTTGCACTGACCTTGAGGTGAGGGGCGGCCTCTGGAACTGCCAATCGGCGGTCAAGAAGGCCGACTCCATCTCGGCCTATGCCTGCCTCCAGACCCTCCACTTCCTGGCCCTAACTGAAACCTGGATCACTCCAGACAACACGGCCACTCCGGCTGCCCTCTCTACCGCCTACTCCTTCTCACACACCCCAAGACCCTCAGGGCGAGGAGGGG
>OMKI01013865.1:18961-22325 GCA_900302315.1 Phycis blennoides | reverse complement strand
AATGATGGTGTCTGTTGAAAGCTGCTGGACACACTAACATGCTTTTAGTTCTCTCTCTCTCCGTCTCTCTGTCTCTCTCTCTCTCTCTCTCTCTCTCTCTCTCTCTCTCTCTCTCTCTCTCTCTCTCTCTCTCTCTCTCTCTCTCTCTCTCTCTCTCTCTCTCTCTCTCTCTCTCTCTCTCTCTCTCTCACTCACTCTCTCTAATGATGTCTGTGGCTATCCCTTTCTCTATCCCTCTGGCTCTCTTCTCTCTCGTGATGTCAGTTGCTCTCCCTCTCTCTGTTTACTGCTCTGTCTCTCTCTCAAGCTCCTAAACTGTTTGTCCTTGAGAGAGGACTCACTCCTTCAACATTAGTGGTTTCATTTTTTCCTTCGGGAAACCAGGGCTATTTCAGTGGTCAAGGCTAAGTGGACTTTGGTAGACAAACAGCGCAGAAATAGATCTGCATCGCGTCCGAATCAGATCCGTTAGTGTTCACACAGCATTCAGCATTCTGCGCTGAGAGTGCCACCTTTAATATGTTAGCCAAACACACTCTTTATAATCAGTCTGGAGGGGGAGTCTTACAGATTCACACCCCAATTCCCCAATGGTGATTTGGACGATGTAGTGCCTTGCCTCAGGGCACCTCAGCTGCGTGTTGTCCCAAAGGAGGGGCATTCATTTCCTGTTCATCCCAGAAACGCTCTGGCGACTTGAGTGGGCAAAGCTCCTCGGAAAGGTTTCTCCACTGTCCTCTGTGACCGACGAGGATTATTTTCCTAATTCGGGTGACCATCGGTGTGATGTCATTGTGATGTCACTGCGCCACTCTGACCACTTCCTGCTTGTCGCCTCCCAGGTGGCCGAGGTGGGCGTCAACCCCGTGCAGATTGAGACCGGAGAGTTTGACGAGGCCATCCAGATCGAGGAGGTCATCCCATCTGAGAGTATGTGCACGTGAACACAGATGAGCACAAACACACACGCACACACACACACACACACACACACACACACACACACACACACACACACACAAATTCATCGCTCGTCATTCAACAAGTAGTTATTAGCATACGACGTTCTGCCTTCTCGTCGTCCTGCCAACTGGTCGTAAACTTTCACATACAGTACACGACACGTTCCTTCCACGCCGCCCTGATCTGAGACACCTCGGCTCGGCGGCGGTCAGAACGTCGTAGCGACTGCCTGGGTCTCCCAGGAGAGGGCTGTATAATCATCTCTGTCCCTCCCGGGCCGCAGTCACGTATTTGAGAAGCAGGCCAGAGGTCTGCGGCCGCGGGCTTCCGCTGCGGTGCCAATGCTAGCGGTCGGCAGAACCGCTTTGGCTGGCTCGCCCGGGGCCGGTCCCGGCTTCAACAACATCACCGATGGCTTGATTTAACATAGAACACGGCGGAACGGCAACAGAACCCAAGTGGGAGGAGAAGTAAACATGAAATAAATAGTGAAACTGAAAAGAAAAATATACAACTGCTTTATTCAAAAAAAGAGATCAAAGTAGGGAGTCGTTGAAACAGAGGGACCGGAAGGGACAATCAGGGACACATTTGGACATGGACACGTTGTCAGAATACATTCTTCCGGGTCATTGTTTACTGCCGACCTGAGCTGAATAAAGAGCAGAGGGTTCCGTGTTAACCGAGCTGTGTTCCGGTGGTTACCTGCAGACCCCTGCCTGAACCACCACTGCAAGAAGGGCAAGGTGTGCGAGGTGGACGAGAGCAACAGCCCCATGTGCGTGTGCCAGGACCCCTCCACCTGCCCCGCTGCCATGGGAGATTTCGAGCACGTGAGTTTGATTCCCTGACACGGGTCGAGTAGTCCAAATGAAGTGCTCTGTGCTCCGTGTGTGTCTCTGCATTTGAACACAAACAAGTATAACTGAGTTTGAGTGAACTTACGGGACGATCAATGCCTTCTTTGTGCCACAGACACAGATCGTTCCGTGTCATTTTGCATCCAGGCCTCTTTCTGTACGCTTAGCGTATCGTACGCCAAGTACACAATAAGTGTAGCACACTAGATGAGTGTAGTAGACTAGTCAAGGTGGATGAGAAATGCCTTTTCGAAAACCTCTCATCAACCTGCACTTGATGCTAATAATGTCGGGGCTTTGAGAAAAACACAATGAAATACCTGTGACTATAAAGGTATTAACCAGCGTTCCCCTCGGCTGTGTCCAGGTCTGCGGAACCGACAACAAGACCTACGACTCGTCCTGCCACTTCTTCGCCACCAAGTGCGCCCTGGAGGGAACCAAGAAGGGACACAAGCTCCACCTGGACTACATCGGACCCTGCAAATGTGAGCGAGACAAACACCCTGGTTCAGAAAGTCCAAAGGCCTGAGATACTTCAGCTCGAGCTCTTTGCACTGTGCCGTACCTGTTCATGGGCCCTGGTTCTGGCCGTGCTCTTACTTAATTTCCTGAGGTGTTACGTCACTTCCTGACCTGTCTGCTGCTGTGTTGTTGTTGGAAGTATAAACCTCACAGAAAGGAGACGGAAATATTTCTCTTCTCACTAGAACACTTTGTACTTCTCCTGGTCTGGTTGTCCAGCTTGGCTCATCAAATAGGGTGGAATAGAATTGAACAGAAAAGCGTTATATTTAAGTTTAAGACAATATTTAATATTTCATTTAATATTTATATTTCAAGTGTAGTTCATCCACTTGCACATTTACAAGCCAAAAAACACGAATACTCAGAATGCACTGCTGTCTGCCAGCTGGGGGAGTGAAGACTGGGCTGGGAGGAGCCTTGGGGATGGGAGGAGCTATGGGGGCACTCAGCACCCAGCACCACTCTGACAGGCTTCAACACATCCCTGGGAGAATTGGCCCAGACATGCAGTCCTCCTCAGGGTCTCGTGCTGGAGCTCCAACCCCAACACTCTGGTAGAGAGGCGGGATGGGACCAAAGGGTCTGGATGGAGCCTGAGGTGATGAAAGAAAGAAGGAAACGGGGACAGTGTGAAGTACCGGGATGTTGGCAGATTTTTGTGAATAATGCTGATGAAGAATTCTGAAAACATTAATTATTTATTTTTTATATTTTTACGAAAAGCTGCTGAATCCTCATTTAATAGTGGCGGGTTTTGTTTCACATTGTTCAATTTAATTTCTTACTCATTTCCTCTGGTTAAGGAGACAGGGACATGGTTGGTGGTGCTATTATGGCTGCGCTTGCTCTTTGTCAGTGCGGGAGGACAGGCAAGCGCTTAAGGGTGATTGACTCCTGACTGAAAGGTTCTAGATTTGAATGTCCACACTGTCTCCAAGCAAGGTGCCTAAACCATACATGCTCATTATTTACATCTGTAAATACACTTCAATTCAAGACAAGGATTCATGATC
>OMKI01013865.1:3961-13961 GCA_900302315.1 Phycis blennoides | reverse complement strand
TTGTTTTCAGCCGTCAGGTGTCTGCTATAAACGTACAAACACTGGCCTGGAGTATATGTATGCGGTTGTTTGTGGTAACATGGAGGAACACGGAGGTTTCTTTGAAAAACGCCAAAGATGATGACTCATCTGGAGAAAAATAACCAAAGAAACATCTTCTCCGAAGTACGGTTGTGTCGACCCCAAGTGGCTCGTTTTCGATGGCGCAGATCTCGCCGGCTTGGCGTTAATACGGTAGGCGTCTTTCGGAAGAACAAGTGCAACCAAAAACGCCTTGATGCTATATGATTGGCCCACACGGAGCACGCAGGTAGAGGCATGGCCATTCGTGATCGGCGATATTTAGAGTCTTATCTCGTCACGGCTTTTGATTGGTGGGTATTTTATCAAGCGCTATTTTGATTGGTCGGTGTTTTTATCGTAGAAATCCGGTCCCAGCACGTTGTCAAGCCGCTAGTGCGGAGGTGATTCAAAGAAATCACTCGTTACACAACCTACAGTTTTGACCATTGACCCACGGGTAAGTCTCGTAGGATTTAAAACAAGTATCGAATCATAACGTAGTTGAAATAGCTCGTTGGTGATTTATGACCGTGAATCTTGTTAGATATTAGGCGGATTTCTTATTCAGGGATCCGACTATAGTCTGGCTGCACACTGCGGCTGTGGCCTTAGCTTTTAGCTTAGCCAGTCGGCGTCTAATACGACTTAAAACTACATTTTAAAGCTTGTTTAATTGGATAACTTGCTGCGAGAACCGACAAAACACTGAGTTAATTCAAATACTCGGTGCATTTTACGTGGAGGCCTTTTTTTTGTTTTTTTAAATCAAAACCACACTGGGATTCACTTTCATTACCCTGAATCCCCGTGTCTCTCCCAGACCTCTTCGACCGGCTCCTGATGGCAAACCGGTACAATCCTAACCTTAATACACCAGGCACTTGTACGGGTTAATCAAATTCGCCCATACGGATCACATTGATGATTGATCAATGTATAGCTCCATACATGCAGCACTAACTCGCTGTGATGCCGGGCCGGTCGGTCGCTAGGGAGTCCTGGACACGTGCTGGGCTGGTCGAGGAGTCGGACCTGTTCATAGCCTGGCCCGGGTGTATTAGCAGGCCGGCTAACGGGGTACACGATGTTTAATTGTACATGGGGTGGGAAATAACGTTTATTGGCTTGGTTATGTCGTTTGGTGGGGATCAACCCATGGCCAGAACAAAGGTTTCTGCTTGGAGGGGACCGTGTTAAGTAAACCATGGCCTTTGTCTTGCTACCATGCTCGCACGTAGTCTGGTGCAACGATGCACGCATCCTGGTTCGCGGATGTGCTGCTGGTGGAGTTGATGGGCTGTTGGACGTGTACTGATACGTTCAGATGGCAATCAATGGTCCCTACGTGTGCTTTTCCACCCCTTGTCTGTTGGCAATGTCTGGGTTTGGCAATCGGCTGGTGGTTGGAGCCGGATAAAGCTGATGGGGGGGATTGATTGTTTGACGCTAGAGCAGATGGTGAAGTGTGGACAGGTGTGGTCCTGAGATTAGATGGTTTTGGCAGTGAAAAGCTTGTCCCGACGTTTACTCCTGCACAATCCAAGCGTTGGCCGGTAAAATTGTTAGAATTCAGAGAGATACCCTAACCTTGATTTGTCATGGAAATCTGCATCGGATTTCAATCTTTTCGATTGTATTGCAAAGTGTCCCTTACACCCTGGCCCAGGTGGCCACACAGCTCCTACCCGCGTTTGGCTACCTGCTTGCGGCCTGGGATAGGGCAGCCTTGAAGGCAAATCGAAGATTCTAGAAACGTTATTTCATCCTCGACTTTACTTGTGTGGCAGATTAAGTTGTAATCAGTATATTAAGTGCTGGCCGACGTCGGGCGTGATGTGGAAACGCAACATTCCTCGCTGCTAGAGCTTCAGCGGGCTTCAAACTAGAAATGCGCCTGCAGTCATCCGCCTGTTGCACTTCGCAGGCATCAGATGCTATCAGAAAGATCTACAAAAGACCCTCAGTTTGTTATTTTGTCGATGCTTTGATTTTTTGTTGGGATATAAAAGGAGGTTGGTTGTTATTTTATGGTGTCTGATAAAATGGTGTTTCAGTATACAGTAGGACAATTGACCCCAAACACACCATGGAAACTACCCTTGTTATGAGATTAGGAGACCCAAGAGTTGTCTTAGCAACCCATAACTGACTAGGGACTCAAAACAACCTCGGCTTTAGCATGCTTTTGTCTCGTTTTCCTGTTATCAAGGCCAAGGTTGGATTTCAACCTACTCCAATCCCATATTATGTGTGTTGAGAGAAATCAAGTTGCACAATAATGCCAACAAGTGAGGAAAGTTTGCTCAACATCATTACATGTCCCGTACTTGACACTTTGGGATTTTTGCGTTTGCTCTACTTAAACTTGGAGCTGGATTGGATTTGTAGAGTATGAAATGAATGCAGATGACTCCTACGTTAGTGTTAATTAGTGTAGTGCATATTGTGAATGCTGGGGCCCATCCTGACCGCCGCAGGGTATTCTCGTTGCTTCCCCCCAGCCCCTGGGCTCTCCTGCCCTATGTACACTCACATCCAGAGGTCTCTGATTGTCTCTGTTTAGCTCCTTATCAGGGCTAAACAGTGAGGTTGCTGCCCCTCTATATCGAATCAGGTATTGTTTGATGCACACATGTCCTGTCCTGCTGTGTCCCCTAAGACGGTTGTCTCCCTTTCTCTGCCCCCCCCCACAGACTTTTCCAGCTGACCAAAGAAATGGTGATGGAGAAGCCCAGTGCCCAGCTAGTGGGGCGGGAGTTTGTCCGACAGTACTACACACTCCTCAACCAGGCTCCTGACTACCTGCACAGGTAAGACCCCCCCCTCCGCATGCTAGACAAGGAATGACCCGGCACAACCAAACTTGCTGGACGAATTAATTTACTCAATATAGCAGGTTGTTTTATCCAGAGCAGCTAATGCTGCACAACAGAGTTCCAAAAAAAGAACACTGGACCCAAATGCGTGTTACCCGAGTCTAAACATCACAACAACTTGATATGTGTACTGTTCCAGAGCAAGGTTTTAGAACAGCTAAAGCAAGGTTAGGTGTTTTTTTTTTACATTTTTTTATTACATCAGCTGAAAATGTGCAGCTTTTGTCCATTAAAACAAAGCCAGTATTGGAACATGCATTATAAAAGAATTATAACGTGAACATTTTTAAAATCAGACATCACCCCGGGACACACTGAGCTGTGCGACACGCGTAACAGTGTCACGCGGTACTTGCAAAAGGTCCCATTACAGGAGTCTCGTCTCTTGGGACGCCCGAGACGCTCCGGAGACGGTGGCCCGCGCTGCCTGCCATCCTGGAGCGTGTGGGCGTTATTTATGGTAGATGTAAAGAGCTGATATGAAGGGCTCCTGGTTTTGTTTTAATCCGTGCAGGTTTTATGGAAAGAATTCGTCGTACGTCCACGGAGGGCTCGACGGCAGTGGGAAACCTGTGGAGGCTGTTTACGGTCAATCGGTAAGTGGGCCGTTATCGGCCCGGGCACCCCTGGGTGACCGGTCTGAAATACTGCACTGCAGAGCTCATCCTTCTTGCCCTGTTCGGTTCCTATAAATCTATTTCTCTTCCTTTTCGTTTCTGTCCCCCTCCCCCCCCATTGTCTCATTTGGTCCGACCTTTGTTCGTTTTATGTATTGCCTTATTACTTTCACTGTTTTCCATCCCTCTTTCATGTCTTTCCATTGTGGCCTATGTTCCATTATTTCTGTGATGCATCTCTTTCTCAGTCTCTTTCGCTGTTCCTCTTTCTTTGCAGCTCTCGTGCTTTCTCCTATTTCCATCAGTTTATTTCCTCTTCCTTTCATCAGTCATTTGTGTTGACTGTCCCTGCTTCCCTCCCAGTATGTCCCTCCATATTGAGAGTCGGCTCCCCTCCCACTATGTTCCACCATACTGAGAGTCTGCTCCACTCCCCACCATGTTCCACCGTATTGAGAGTTGTTCCAGAACATTCCTTGGCAAGACGGCTCCTGTCAGACTCCATATTTGGCTCTTCCTGTAGTAACCCCTCCTCTAAACCCTGACACAAGCTCCCGTGCAGTACTGGAGCTCATCTCTAGGATTTCGTAGTTCAAGCTCTATTTATGTTCTCAGCTCTGCCTCCTCGACTGCAGTGTCTGGCTGGCTCAACTCCCAAGTTCACCCACATTTGAATCCCCCCCCCCCAAAAAAAAAAGTTGTTAAGACAGAGCAATTGCCTGCCAAGGCTGCTGAGAAGAAGCCATTGAGAAAAAAATAATTATTGTTAAATACTTTCTAGCACATTTGAACACCATCAAATCGCACAAAATACTCGCACTCAAATATTCACCCTGAAATACACTTTCCAAATGTTCCTGACCAACCCAAGTCTCTAACGCTCTCACCGCTCCCGTCTCCCCCGTCCCCAGGAGATCCACAAGAAGGTCATGGCCCTGAGCTTCCGTGACTGCCACACCAAGATCCGCCACGTGGACGCCCACGCCACCCTGAACGAGGGCGTGGTGGTGCAGGTGATGGGAGAGCTCTCCAACAACATGCAGCCCATGAGGAAGTTCATGCAGACCTTTGTGCTGGCACCCGAGGTCAGTAGACGCCACCTCCACGCCCTCGGCGCTCGGATAGATATGGATTCACACCGGTTCGTAATTAGTCTGCCGACCCGGCTGGGAAGAACTATTCACCTCCCGTCTTAAGCCGCAAGAAAGCAGGCTTGAAGCGGTGCTCGAAATGTCAGTAGAAATGGCCGCACCTCTTTATCCCGAGAGCTGTCAATAATTCTTTCCAGCTATTATGCAAATACCATGCAGACCTCATTGTTGTCGACCGTGGACGTCCAGTGGTTATTTAGGCAGTGTTCCTGTGTGCACCCCTGCATGCTCCCGGTGTCGTTGCCTAGTGGGCAGCAGCTTTCAGTGAGACGAGGAAGCCAACTCGACTAAAACAAAATGCTGACGTAGATGCTGATTTACTCTGGTTTAGTAAAACCATTTTCCTGGGAGTAGATCCATGTCCATTAATGATTTTCATGCTCGCTCGGTTTAGTTGGACGCAGGCTTCCCTCCAGAGTGATAAAAAAAACAAAAAACGGAAATAAACGTTATTACTTGCATAGCTATAAATGAATTACTGAACTGTACAGCTACTTATCCCTTTGTGACTGGATTTGAGCTGGTTGAGTGCTTGCTGTGTATACTATCTTCCACCCGGCCACACAGAACCAGGCTGATCCGCATGTTCTCCCCACAGGGAACCGTTCCCAACAAGTTCTACGTGCACAACGACGTGTTCCGCTACCAGGACGAGGTGTTCGGCGACTCGGACTCAGAACCCCCAGAAGGTACTGTACCTGCAGGTGACATCACCTGGCGCCAACGGGGGGGTTATGATGGCGCTGTTGGGTATTGAAGGCTGGGTGGCTTCCGTTTCATTGATGAAGCAATTTTTTATTTTTTTATTTTTTTCATAACCTCAACCACATTTGAAAGTAAAGGAGGGATACAAAGGTTGGTGGTTTAGATTCAGACGGTGTGAGGCAAGGATCAAAAGGTTCTGATCAAACACTGATCACACGATGGACCACAGTGCTTCTGGTCTCATGACAAGCCAAACACCAAACAAGCTGGAACCACATAAAGTTGGAATTTATGAGAAATGATTACAACTACACTTGCCAAAGAAACGTTTCACACGGCAGATATTACCGGAGGCGGTGGAGTTCATCTTGCTGTGGTCACATAATTCATTGGATTGTTTGCTCTACTCAAGTAGAGCCTAACTTCAAAAGTCAACAGTTGGAAAGTGGTTACATTTGTCAGTTGGTGTTACAGTTCTCTAGTGCAGTGGTTCTCAACTGGTCTGGCTTCGGGACCCACCATCACCCCTTAATGACAAGCCGCGACCCAAATAAAGAAGATTTTCAACTTCTCAAATGTATTTAACATAACACTTCAGTAAATGTACTATTAAACTATTCAGTCACTTATTCAGGCAATAAAGATCAGACGGCACTCCGCTGCATAAAAAAATCCTCTTCAAAATAAAAGCACAGGATTTTTTTCTTACCATTTTTTTTTCCCGGACAAAGGCCCGCGACCCACTGAAAACGGGTCTGCGACCCACCAGTTGAGAACCACTGCTCCAGTGTAACTAGTGTAGTTGATTTCTAAAATTGCTCAATCACGGTTTTACGGTTATGTCAACGGTTTTGAACTCTCAAACGGGAGTCTACACGTTGAAGACAAGGCCGTGGCCTCCTAACAACAAGGCACTAACTTCTAGAATGTCGATTTCCAAAACGTGGTCTTGACACCAAACGGTTCTCCTTCAGAGTCTGAGGACGAGGTGGAGGAGCTGGAGGAACGCGTTCCCTCCCCCGACACGGCCCAGGACGAGACGGCGGCCTTCTACGACCAGAACCCCTGGTGGGTAGCCCTTAAAGAATATAGCCAGGACACTGTTGAGCCATTTCGGCATTCTTTTATCCAAATCCACTCGGTGAACTGTTGGATACATTGAATGAATATGCAGGGTGTAGGGTTTAAGGGTTTAAGACTCTTGCAGGTTTACCGGATTGTCTTTCAATCAACGTTTACACATACCGCTGGACTGTCCTATCCAACCCCCCGCTACCAACGCAGTCTCAAAAGGCCTTCAGTCGCTAAATGAGTGTTAACCCTTCCTATTGGTCGATCCCAGTTCTATGGATTGTATTGGTCGATCCAAATGTCGCCCTTTGTTCTGCATCAGTGACGTTCTCTTCCCTCCAGTCCAGAGCCGGTGGTCCCGGGAGACGAAGAGGAGGAGGAGGTGGCGGTGAGCCCCGAGCCGGAACCAGAGGCCGCCAAGGAGGCGGAGGCGGGCCCCGTCAGCCTGAAGCAGGAGGTGCTGCTGGAGACGCAGGCGGAAGCCCACGCGGAGGAGAGGACGGAGAAGACTCCGGCCCCGCCCCCCGCCACCGCAGACCCCGCCCCCACACCCGTCGAACCCACCCCCGCCGCCCCTGAGGAGAACCGGGTACGCCTGGTGTGAACTTGTGCTTATTCAGGTCAAAACGTAGCGCAGATGTGCTGTGGTTAAAGGACTTGGAAGTAGCCAGCAGGTGTGAGGCTGATGATTGTGCATATGCACAATCTAGATAATCGCTTTTGGTCATATTATTCTTCTTCACACCAAATTTGTGCAATTAATGGAAGCTAAACGACTGAACCTCGAGATTTAATTCAAACTATTACAAAGGTCAACTTCCATATAGCTGTGCTATGTATCTCATGGAGATAACATTGAGGCTAGCTTTCCAATTGTTACCTTTGACTCCGCTAATTGGTTTCCGGTTGTTAACTGGGCAGCATGGCTCAGTGGGTAGAGCGTGTGTTCCACAACTCTCTTATCTTATGATTACGGGCATTCCTATGCACAAGTAATTCCTCGTGTGGAATTACATTTTCTAGTTAGTCAATCTATAGTGAATTCACAATTTTACTTGGTGGTAAAAGTAAAAAAAAATTAAGTTTCTAGAACTTTCAGTAGAATTCATCCAGAAGACGACTCTCTTGAGTAATGCATTTTCCTTTGTGAATGGCTGCAGAGTTGTGACCCTTGCTTTTTTTTTTTTTTTTTTTTTCCTGTCCTCAGCCGTTCTCCTGGGCGTCGGTCACCAGTAAGAACCTCCCGCCCAGCGGTGCGGTGCCCGTCTCGGGAGCACTGCCGCACGTCATCAAAGCAGCCCCCGCAGCGCCGGTAGGTCCACGGGACCTCCGGGCCCTTCCGTCAACCGTGCGCATGCTGTTCGGCGGCCATTTTGAGTCGGTTTGCAGTCTGAAATCGCCATGTCGCTCTGGCCATTTGTTCGCACCGATGAATGTTTCCGTTTGCTCGCTCGGCATATACTTTCCCAATTTAGCTATACTATGCTAGCTTAACTATATTACGTTCACCTCTCTTAACGAGTTGCGTGCTTTCTTGATAGTCTGGCCCCATTATGCTGCATCGCTGTTAAACCATGGGTTGTGTTCTCCTGCTCTCGTAGCGCAAGGCTTCTCCTCTACTGCGCTCTAATGACCGTACTCTCCCTCTCAGGCCCGGGTGGAGGTGAAGGTGGAGTCTCAGACAGCAGCACAGCGGCCACAAAGGGACATGAGGCCCCGAGAACAAAGGCCCGGAGGACCCCCGCCGGTACACAGAGGGCCCCGGCCAGGTACACGGCTCCCTCAGCACTTTCTCTCTCTCTCTCTCTCGCGTTCTCTCTCTCCTTTTCAGAGCTCTCATGGTCACAAACTGCAACACGACACTTGCAGAGAATGCTGCAGTTTAAAAAGAAAGGAAAAAAAAAAAAGTGCACGCTGTTGCATCAGACACCCGGCAGGGGCTTCCTCCAGCCACCTCGACGAAATCTTTCTCTGCCTCCCTGTCCGTTTCTCTCCCTCTCTCCCCACCCGCCAGTCCTGGTGTCTTGTATCCCATGTATCCGGTGTCTCACCTGGGACCAACCGGCCTTGTGTCTCCAGTGACAACCGTTGGCCCTTTTCCACCAAATTAGCTCTGGTTCTTGAACGGGTTCCGTTCAGGATTCTTCAGGAACCTCAGCGCTATCTCGGTGAACCTGCGTTTCCACCAGTTTTGAGCGGAACCATTGGAATCGCGCATGTGTCATAAGCTAAGGGCGTTGCCCAAATGCATACCAGAAGTGAACAGTTGAGAAGTTTCCCCATCCTCTTACCACACACCGATGTCATCATGGCTCGTACAAAAGTTGGGAACCAACTTTTCGGATTCCGAACCGATGTATTTTTGGTCGGAATGCTCCGAAGGGTTCGAAATCGGGCGACCGGAACGGAACCAGTTGTGCTTTGGTGGAGAACGGCTGTGTGGCTGGAGGTGTCTGACCTGGCTGTGCGTGTGTTTTTATTTCCAGTGCGCGAGGGAGAGCAGGGCGAGCCAGAGATGCGCCGGATGGTCCGGTACCCCGACGCCCACCAACTGTTTGTCGGAAACGTCCCCCACGACGTCGACAAGTCCGAACTCAAGGAGTTCTTCGAGCGTAAGTTCCGAACGGACTCGGGTGGTACCAAAAAGTGCTTGTTGGGCAGTGCGTTTTACGGTAACCCTGTTGGTGTTCCTGATGTGGTGTAATTTCATTAATTGGACTGTATCTGCCCCCCATGTAGAGTATGGTACAGTCCTGGAGCTGAGGATCAACAGTGGAGGGAAGCTACCAAATTTCGGCTTTGTGGTGTTTGACGACTCTGAACCCGTACAGAAGATCCTTAGCAACAGGGTAAGACCGCCAACCTCTTTTTAAGGTCTGAGGATCAAAGGTCACTTGTGTGTAGTATAGAGCTAACACAGTGGATAGTGGGTACCTGTTTTAATGTCCCCTCCCCCCTGCCCCCATCCAGCCAATCAAATTCCGCGGCGACGTGCGTCTCAACGTGGAGGAGAAGAAGACCCGCTCGGCCCGGGAGGGCGACCGGCGGGACCTCCGGCCCAGGGGCCCGGGGGGCCCCGGGGGCCCCAGGGAGAGAATAGGCGGAGGCGGACCCCGCGGGGGCATGTCCCAGAAGCCCAGCTTTGGTTCCGGTCGGGGCGCGGGTCCCGGCGAGGGCCGCTACTCCGGGCCCCGCCAGTGAGCTGCCCGCCCCCGCTCGCCCCCCCCCCCACCCCCCCCAGCGCCTGGCGGCAGCGGAGGAGGAGGAGGAGGAGGAGGAGGAGGAGGAGAATGGGGGCCCCCCAGCCTGAGTTAAAATACTACCAGGGGTTTACGATTATTTCCAAGCGTTGTTTTTTCTTTATACATGTCTGGTACCGCAGGTAGAAAAACAAATCGGCTCACACGTGGAGCGCGGAGCGGAGGCCAGTCCGGGCGTCGGAGGGAGCGTGTCCATGGCGTCCGTGTTTGGTCTCTGTGGCGCGTTTCCCCCCTCTCTCTCTCTCTCCTCCCTCTCT
>OMKI01013861.1:42973-54712 GCA_900302315.1 Phycis blennoides | reverse complement strand
CACACAGGAGACCGGCGGGGCACTGCGGATGGCGACATGAAGACTTTACAGTAAGAGCCACGTCGACGCCGTGAAGAAGGCGTCCACAGAGGCCTTCGTACGCAGTGTTGCGCGGAGGGCGTGGACGTTTCCTGCTCGCCGTCTCCGTGCCTCTCCAGCGCCCTGAGACAACGCTGGGCTCCTGGAAGACGTCTCCGTGCCTCTCCAGCGCCCTGAGACACCGCTGGGCTCCTGGAAGACGTCTCCGTGCCTCTCCAGCGCCCTGAGACAACGCTGGGCTCCTGGAAGACGTCTCCGTGCCTCTCCAGCGCCCTGAGACACCGCTGGGCTCCTGGAAGACGTCTCCGTGCCTCTCCAGCGCCCTGAGACAACGCTGGGCTCCTGGAAGACGTCTCCGTGCCTCTCCAGCGCCCTGAGACAACGGCCACGCTGGGCTCCTGGAAGACGTCCGGCGCGGCGCTGTGGGAGGAAGAGGGCGCGCTGAGAGGACCTTCCTGGTCCTCGGGCGGGACGGCCCGGTTCAGCCCGGGCCGCAGCCTTCAAAGAGCGTAATGCATGCTCTTTCAGGGTTCCACCGCCGCAGAACATAATCTCAGATTGTTCACCGTGATAAAGGTCCTGCAGAACCGCGCCGCATGGAGCCGCCGAGCCAGCCGTTTGAAGGGGGAGACACGGGGGAGACAGGGGGGAGGCACAGGGGGACAGCCCCCCCCCCCCCGTTATGGCCCGGCATCAGAGAAACAAAGAACTCTAGTCTAGTCTCCACGTTCCTCAACATTTATAAATAAAATATCAAGGAAGTGAGATGCTAATACAATCCACACACACACACACACACACACACACACACACACACAGGATGTTCCACAATGGCCAAAGCAGGCAGAGCTGGCCAGAGAAAGGCCAAACGGGCGGTGAAAGCCCGCCTGCCGTTGTGATTCTTAATGAACGCAGAAGTGTTTTTATTGTGTGGTCTTCTGCCCCGGGTCCAAAATGTCCGACAACAGAGGGAAAAAATTCCAAAGACGAGTCCAAAGACGATGGTGCTTCCGACTAATCTGCCCTCATTTCCTGCCTCTTTAACCATGACCAATGTGTTTAAATGACCAACGTGTTTAAATGGCTGTTCCTCTGACAGATGCTCAGCTCAAATTATTCCTAACTGGAAATGTTCGGGAGCGATATCAGATATCCTCTGGGCGGGCCGAGCGGCCGGGAGGGGGGCAGAGCGAGGGCTGCATCAAAAGGCTAAAGCAATTCAAAAACTCAAGCTAACGAGTTGCACTCACCTTCAGGGAGCAGGAGAGAGCCTGCTCTGTCCAACACCTTCCTGGCCGAGACATCAATCCTCTCTGAAGGAGGTGCAACACGCACTGTTCAGTGTCATAATCTCTCCCTGTCGTGTGATCCTCACCACTGAGTCTAATCTGACACGTCCACGTCTGCATACACACACACAGAACCAATGGCCAGCAACACAATAACAAACACAGAGATGGGGGAGAGAGAGAGAGCGAGAGAGAGAGAGAGAGAGAGAGAGAGAGAGAGAGAGCGTGCTTTAGGAGCAGCTGGCAACATTCACCTGAGGCTCTGAAGGGACAGCCATGAGCTCATAGCAGCACCCATCCACCCACCTTGACAGAGAGGTCCAGAGACTGGACTGAAGCAGGGCCGGTTGTCTTGGAGACATCAGCACTCTATGAGCATCACTTGATGATGTATGGAATTGCAGACAACGCTCTGAATGCCTTTCACAGTGTACTTAGTTTGGGAGTATACCCCATTTTCAAGTTAAACAAGTCAAAGCTAAGGTTCAGGATTTGAGGAAGAAGACCTGCTGACAAATGTTTTAATTGAAATGTATTATTTTGACGACATTGTAATATTAATGGTGTAACATCAAAGTGTATTTTCCAATATTCGTTTTCCATTTACCTTCGGCTTTAAAATTCTGATGTTTCCAACACGCATCGTAAAGAAAACTTGAAAAACTTAAAACAGAAAACGGTTGATAACCATACTGCATTCGGGATATTTGTGAAATATTAGGAGTGAAATAAATTGGTACCACATGGGGAGCAGTGACTTTCTTTTTGTTCAGTGAAAGGCTTTCTCGGAGAAAAAAAGAGGCAGTATTTTGTTTCTTCAAGACAAGCTTAAACAAAAAGCAAATGCATGTCCTCTCTGAAGTTAAGCCTGGCTTTGAAAGTAAGCTCACAGTGTCAAGTCTGACCGTCCTGCAGTTCATGTCATGTTCAATGCCACACAGAAACATGGCGATGTTCAAAACGATAAATACTGTTAGAACAAGTAGCCTGGAGAATGTGTAAAAAGGCGGCATTCAGAAATAGTTTGCGTCTGTTTAAGGAGAATAGGGAAAAGGCATTCATGGTGTCATTGAACACAAAGAAACTGGCTCCTGAGGAGACTCAGTCTTGCTCTCGTGTTCGCATACATCACAGAGACGTACACTTTGGATTATTTTTATTTTGCAGCTTCAAGTACACATGTATGTAATTGTAAAAATAAATAGAAAAAATCAATCAACTGAACTATATCGACCAGGGTTGATAAAACAAATGAAAAAGGGAAATTCCATTCCATCCATCCTCTCTTTTCACAGATTCACTTTTCAATCTGACTAATGTCTGTCACATGAGGAAAATAATATCCTCCCTTCTGAAATGGTACAATTATAGACAACCTACTCTGACAGACACTGAATCTTCTTCATGGTACGTTTTCCAGGCCAAATCAGTTAAAAAGCCCTACGAGGTCCAACAGACCTCACAAGACAGAAACTATACCAGCTGCTGGAATTGTGAAGGACTAAAAAGTTACCAAGGACCAACTGAGGGCACACAGAAAACCACGAGAGAACAACGTATGCCTGCCAATCTTCTTCAACTTCAAGACCTGCCAGTGATTTAAAGTAGAGCCACTTGCCACTCAGGGCTCACATCTTTCAGAGGGATGGAAACGTCTGACCTCTCCTGGGTCACCACGCTTGCTGCTCCAGCTTCCTGCTAGTGGAACAAGTATTCATTCATGCCCATTCCACGGCCGTTTGTGTTGTGTTTTTTCCAGCGCTTTGAACTAAAATATCTAATCAAACATCAGGCCAGGTGTGTACTGTTGCAGGCGACCAAGACGTTGCACTAAATGTCAAAGCCCTCCTTAGAGCAGGCGCTTTACTTGGTCTGATGGGAAGCATTAACCTGTAACAGTTGTCCTCTGACACTCTGCCTCCCCAGAGTCCACCATCATACGAAAAGGAAACCCAGTCCTGTTAGCCACAGGCTGAAGGGATTTAATTTCCACCATGTGCTGCCTTCATGCTTCCATGCTTTCCATTCCCACTGCACATTTTTCACAAATTCAGTAGCTTCCCTCTCCAACGTTTGTAAATGTTGTTGACTGTGGACCCTTTCCACAGTTCCCTGTTTACTTTGTATGCTGGCCATCCTGGCCGCTCTAATTACCCACAGCTGTTCCCTTCAACGCTTTCGTTGGCCCGTTTCTTCAAACATAGAGTCCCCGTTTCAACGTAAATGATAGAATTGCAACAGACTGAACAAAAACAGTGATTGCTACGAGAGCACCGAGGTTCATTGGAACGATAACATTTGAACACAGATTTATTTTTTCATCCATCCCTCTTTTGGAACGCTCCTATTAACTAGAGCCAATTGAACAAGACGAATCCTCCGCCTTCAACATCGTCTCCAAGCGAACCAGCGGCCCTCCTGGTCTAGCCCTGAAGTCCTAACGAGGTGGATGTGTCCACGCCATCACATCCACACAACCCTCCCGGAGGGCATACGCTCCTTCAGTGCCACGTCTTCCTTCAAGACCCCACCTGCAAGTTATCTCACATCCCTGCTGTATGTCTCCAGGACACAACAGAAGGTGAGATCTACGTATCGGGGGCCCTGAGAAGAGAGAGAGAGAAAACAAGACCCCTAAAGAACACTAGCTGCTCTCTGCCTGACGGACTGTGTGCCTCCCCCAGTCTCACGGTGTAACAGCACATGTTACACTGTCTGGACACACATTGGCGTTCTGAACTCTGCATATTCCCTGAGTGTTATCTAATTAAAGGACAGTGCCTGCAGGGGGGACGCATTGTAAACTTTGATAGACAGACAGACATGAAAGTACCTGCAATCGTACGTCATGCTGGGGAAGGCGTTTAAAAACTTCAGAGCCTAGCTGGGAGGTTTAGACTGCCTGAACAAGCCAAAGCACACTCTGGTCTGTGTGCTGGGTGTAAACATAATGCTGCTGCAACATCAGTGACTGTGTGACTGCTTTGAAGTCCTGTCATGGATTTCTGACAGACATTCAGCATCACGTTCCTGAAAGGACCGGTTTAGGAGCTGAGTTCGTGTGTACAGCGTTGTGTGTATTTTTGTATTTTCGTTTTTTCATTTTCGACTGAATGTCATGGTATTCAACATATGGTTACATTTTGAACATCTTGCTATGATTTTTGGTGTACATTCAAAAAGGAAAACCTGGCTTCAGGAGTGATATTTACTGGCATGCTACTATGAATATGAGGGTAGTCGCCCACTTTTTTTGTCTGAAAAGATGAACACACTGTCGTTATATAAAGATTGTCAGTCATAGTCGTTCATAGTCAAAAAAACAAGGCAGACAATATTGTCATTGTATCAGGGTCACAAACGCGAGTTGTCTGCCTGTAGTGAATCTGTTGATATAAGTGCAGTGATGGTACGCGATGGTAAAGTGGCAGCGATGGTTCACTGACGACGGCGTAACGCCCCGGTGAAGGTCAGCCACGCCCCTCGAGACCTCATCCAGACGGCGTCGCCACCGATGGAGAGGTGCCACTTTGATGCTGCATGGCACTCGTTAAGAACAGCCACTCGTTAAGAACAGCCACTCGTTAAGAACAGCCACTCACTAAGACTTCAACTAAGGGCTTCCTCAGAGACCCCTGGGTCAGAGGTCAGTGACCCTAAGCCAGCAACCCTTATCCATCCCACAGATATCTAAGAGAGTCCTCTGCACACATTCACTCAGAAAAAAAAGATAATGTTCGCTCACTGACTGATAAAAAGTGTAAACCAACCATAACATATCCCAGAGGGACACGTCTACACACCTACCAAATATCTTCATCAGAAAATTTTAAAACAGGTTTTATTATACATCTCAAAGTCAGCTAATGACCTCAGGACTGTGGGGGGCGTGGTCATCAACGCGGACAGACCCCGGCCTCCAGGGCTTGACCCCTGATTAACCTTTAACCTTTACCCCCCCCCCCCAACCAAACGCCCAGCTGGAGGAACCCCCGGGGCTGGAGGTCCACGCTCTGACAGAAGGTTCTCCTCAGCCGTCTGAACAAATGGTTCTGGTGGTTCTGTCAGAGGGCTCCGGGTTCTGCTGGCGCCGGGTCTTCTTCTCCAGACTAAAAGGTTCTGGTCGCCCCAACATGGTGGACAGTGGACCGCTGCATGCGAGCCGCTAGTTTGGGGGTCTGTAGTCGACCCGCGGTCTAGGGGGTCTGCTGGGATGAACAATGACCCTAAACCTATTTATTATCATTTTAAAAACAACACAACAAATCAGTGGTGGAGAGGAGATATACGGAGAGAGATATTCTCATTATTATTAACACGAATGGGAGTCGACTTGTGTGTTGTAAAAGTGGAATTGTGTGTTTTGGAAATTTGAAAACATTTGAATTAATGTGCACTGATTTGCACAAATGCATATAAATATATGAACCAGTTTTACATTTTGCACAAACCCCTGACAGGAAGTATGGCCCTGGCGGAATAAAAGCAGTGATTCTGACAGATGAGCCTTGTGTTATTTAGCAAAACCTTGTTGATGAAACGAGAAGACTAACACGAGGAATCAAACAAGTGGCTGTACATGTTGCTGCTTTTCATTCACCTCCACGGGGTGGTGGTCTGTGGTGGTGCATTCAGCGACAACAGCAACAGCAACAGCAACATGCGGATTGTTTAATTCCTCGTTTTAGTCTCGTAGTTTCATCAACAAGGTTTCTGCAGCACATGGCTCATCTATCAAAATAAATGCTTTTCTTCAGCCAGGGGCACACGGCCTATCAGAGGGTAAGTAAATTGGCACGACCCCAGCAGCTCCACCACTGAGGAAGAGGCCTCTGCAGACCCACGGCGACCGCCGGTTACCAGAGTGTGAGTCGAACATCCGAAACACTGAAGAAATCCGACTGGAAATTCCAGAGTGAAACAGTGTTGAGTGTGTGAGGCCGTACTGGACGGCCCCTTCGTGGACACATCATTTAAGAAACCATGGCTGCAGCTTTGTGTCAGAGGACGTTCCAGCATTGTGTGAGCATCTGCACGTCAAGAGAAGGGAGAAGGGCATTCTGCTCAACTGTTGAATCATTTTCATTTGCATTCCTGATTTCGCTGACACCCGAGCAAAAAGCAAGTATGGCCAGGTCCTAGCCCGGTCCTAGCCCGGTCCTAGCCCTGTTCTAGCCCTGTATGAGCTCAGTCCTAGCCCTGTCCTAGCCCTGTCCTAGCCCGGTCCTAGCCCTGTTATAGCCCTGCCTCGGCCACTGCCAGCACGAAGGTCTGTTGGAATCGGACGGGTCCATTGATCTTTCACTGTGGAGGTATTGATGGGTGTATTGATCGGTGACATTATGTACAGGACTGCTTTGAATTGCTTCTGATCATGTTGACACAACATGTAATGACACGACACATCTAATGAAAGCAAACTTTTTTTTTTAAATAGGAATTATGAGGATACAATTGATTTCAATCATTTAGGTTGACTTACGATCAGGAAACACTTTCTTTGCTGCAAGTCGTTCTTTTGCTGCTCTTGAGATATCTCGCTCTATACAGAACTGACAGCATTTTGCAGCTGCAATACAATTCAGTCCTTACACAGTACAATATGCAACTCAAAATATCGTAACTTCCACACAGAGCCACAGACACATCCATCCGTCACAGATGGCTGACCTCTCGTGTGGGTCAGCGAAGGTTTGGCTGGAGCCTCACCTCCACCAGAGACCACCTCCACTCTGAGCCTCACCTCCACCAGAGACCACCTCCACTCTGAGCCTCACCTCCACTAGAGACCACCTCCACTCGGAGCCTCACCTCCACCAGAGACCACCTCCACTCTGAGCCTCTGCCCAGCCGGCTCGGCTTGTTCACACTCTCTTCTGGTCTGTTGGGCATCCAGAACCTGTATTTCCTCTTCCTGCGTATGCTTTGTTTTTCAATTAAATAAATAATGGAATAGAAATGGTGTAATGCAATATTTTGCTGTACAATAAGTGATAGTGGAAGCAACCATTTGCTGGTTTTCTATTAAATATATGTGTGTATAACAAATATATACTGAATGATATAGTAGTGCAATTCAACCAGGATTTGTATTTATAGTAAGAGTAATATTATTTAAGTGAGTTACTTTTAACTTGCTGCCAGTCACAGTGTACAGTGAAGGAACACAGTGTAATGAGTATTGCAATGGGGTCGCTGAGCGGTCCCATGAGACATTACAAGCCGCAGGTAGCCAGCTAGCCTTAGTCAGGCTTTAGTTTAGTTTTAGCCAGCTAGCCTTAGTAAGGCTTTAGTTTAGTTTCAGCCAACTAGCCTTAGTCAGACTTTAGTTTAGTTTTAGCCAACTGAAGCCTTCAGCCAATCTCACCCATTAGCTGTACAAGCAAAAGCTATCAAACAGCGAACTCCAGAGAAGGAGAAACCGCCCCATGAAGACTGTGTTGTGAACACATGAATGGCCTCCGCAGCCCATAGTGTTACCAGAGAAGATGCCTGCCATGTTCTTTTTAAGTGTCTGGACAATGAATGCCAAAACCCAGAAGAGCATTCTTCTTTCTGAGTGTGTGTTCAACTCAAGGGCTGAGGAATATATGAGATGCATTTATTATTTATCTTCATTCATTTATTTTGCCGGATTTTTTATGATTATGTGTGATTGAATTGTAATTTTTTTGTCTACTTCATTTCCCCCTACTCTCATTCAGGAATGGATCGTTCCAATCCAGGGAGGGGCCAGCGGCGTCTTGAAGAAGATCTTGTAGTTCCAGTGAAGGCTGTGTGCTCACCTTGCTGCCAGGCTGCCTGGCTGTTTGGTTATCGTTGCAGATCAGACTTAAAGGTGAACTAGGACAATGTTTTCAGATGTATTTATTATGTAAAAAATAATAATTTTGCCTTTAAAACTGTGCATGACCTCTAGTCATTGTACCATCACCACCACCCCTCTCCTGGTACTCTGGTAACTGTGGTAACAGTAGAGTAACCCCTCAGGTAACGCTACACTGTGGTAACAGTAGAGTAACCCCTCAACTAACGCTACACTGTGCTAACAGTAGAGTAACCCCTCAGGTAACGCTACACTGTGCTAACAGTAGAGTAACCCCTCAGGTAACGCTACACTGTGCTAACAGTAGAGTAACCCCTCAGGTAACGCTACACTGTGCTAACAGTAGAGTAACCCCTCAGGTAACGCTACACTGTGGTAACAGTAGAGTAACCCCTCAGGTAACGCTACACTGTGGTAACAGTAGAGTAACCCCTCAGGTAACGCTACACTGTGGTAACAGTAGAGTAACCCCTCAGGTAACGCTACACTGTGCTGACAGTAGAGTAACCCCTCAGGTAACGCTACACTGTGCTAACAGTAGAGTAACCCCTCAGGTAACGCTACACTGTGCTAACAGTAAAGTAACCCCTCAGGTAACGCTACACTGTGCTAACAGTAACCCCCCCTCCCACGCTACACTAGTGACATGAAACAACAGGGAGGAGGTGTGTAGATGTGTTTCCTCTTCTGTATTCTCACTTTTCAGTTTTTTCCTGATATGTAAAGACAGTCGGGTACCAAAACAATATGATGCATGGACAACAAAATGAGGCCTACCATCAGCTGTCACAGCCTCCAAAACACTGTTTACACTGTACCTAGTGTACATAGTGACCCTGACGTCACCACCATCATCATCAGGCCTTCGTCTGAGGCGACTTCCTTTTGCTTCGTCAAGCGATGCCACCTGGTTAGCTTCACACTTCAAATAGGCATCAAGGCTATTGGAGGTGTCCTCACAATGGACACACGGCCTGAATCAACAAATCAACTATCAACTAACCCACAGAGACACAGTAAGCCAAAGAGCATCCGGGAAGAAGCCTACGAAACTATGATACGACTGTGAAAATATACAACTTCAATTAGAAAATAACACACACTGCATTAACAAGTCAAATCATTTCCCAATATCGCATGAATAGAAGTCGATCTTTCAAGGGTTCAAAATTGCTCTTAGATGTATTGTTGCCATGCAGGATGTGTGTGTGTGTGTGTGTGTGTGTGTGTGTGTGTGTGACCACTGTCAGACTTCTAATGCCATGAATAGGTTCTAGTAAGGACCCGGAACCGCTTCGAGGAAAGAAAACTAAAGAGAAAACAACACAGACAATGAAATTGAACGATCCGAACGAATGATGACCATTCTGTTTATTGTCATTCAACACTTCTGATCATGTTGAGTAACAATACATGGATAAGGTTTAGGAGATGAAGACAAAAATTATTCAAAAAGTATGATATGTGAGGAAGATCACCACTATTAACCCATCCTGGTGAAAGGGAACCAGATTAACTTGATTCTGGAGGTGAACTTTCAGTGGATGCCGGACAATTCAGATCAAAATTGTTCAGGTTGTGGCCATTGAGTCCATTCAGTATGTTTTGGACGTATGTCAACCTATCTTCCCTAAATTATGTAATTTTCCTTAAATGCATGTTTCCCAAGTAAAATAAGTGCATCACATCACAGATTAAATCTGCTGTAGGTAAAATTTTAGAGTAGTGACGGCAGAAAAAGTAGGAATTTGAAACTAAACAACTAAAAGCATATCCACTCCCTGCTCCCTCCCTGCAGCCCCTTTCAGAAACGCGTCGCAGCCCAGAGCCGGCTACTCTGGACATTACCCGGCGAGACAAATGGAGACGTAAACCTCCAGATCAGTCGGACTTTACATGACACAGACTTTACTAGCTAGCTCCCTAATACCTGCCTGACGTCCACGTGAGCCCATGAGCGATTAGAGACCATTTTCTGGAGAATGCAAAGCGACTAGCTCCTGTGTTCCATACACAGGGATGGTCGACGGCAGTCTATGCAAAGAAGCAGAACTCACAGCGAGCGAGGATGGTTCCATCGCGCCACCGGTGTGAAGCCGACACAGTGACCAGTGTCGACACATGAAGACCACACAAACAAATCGGTGCAAATTCTGCGCAGTACTTTGTGCATCACGCCAGGCCTCCTGCACGATGTAACCAGGCACCGCGCCTTGACAACAGTGTGTGTCTGCAGTGTGTGTTACAGGGTCTGACACGGACCTGAACGTCTGGACCTGATCTCCTACACATTGTCTGCAGATCATGTGACAAAACAAGAGAAAGATGTTTGCACGGACTCGGATGAAACTCAAAATAAGATGGAGGTTTCCGAAGACGATTTGAACAAATGTGTTTCAACATTGGCCTGGGTTTGAGTTTAAACCTTTACAGACACCTGGTGTCCCCACAGGACATGCTCCCCGCAGGCTACGGGAACAGTTTATGGAATCAGATCAATATAATCAAACAAAACCTCTTAAATATCAAACAAAAACATGAATTTTGCGGAGGATAAGGCTTTTGAGTGACAGCTCAGTGCCCACGGCGTTGTACATGGACGCCCTACACAGCATCACGAGACATTCAGCGCCCGCTAGCTCGCTCCACCGGGTTCATACCACATTAATACCGTGACAGTATTGCTCTCATATATTGTCCACGCTATTTAGCGTGTGCGGGTCCGCCAAAACCAAAACCCAGTGCTTGCGGCACTGGGTTTTGGTTTTAGCCAATGGGGATGCACCCCTGAAAAGTCCCACCCACGTGAGGGGTTTGTGTCAGAACTGCAAACAAAAAGTCAGGCAGCAGAAGAGAGACCAGAGAGAAACGCACGGCTCCCCGCCCCCAATGACACGACTGGTTGAAACTAATTTGAAGAAGAAAGTAGCAGGTTCACACAGACTGGAGCTCATCTCACATGAGACTCGATGTTCATCAGAAGTTGAACTGGAAACAGATATTCTCGGAGCGCATTCCACTCGCTGACAGCTGATCGAAGGCTATGGCATTTCTAACAAATGACCCACAAATTATTGCTCTTAAATTATACCTATAGCACCTTTAAATTAACATGATTTGGCAAACACAGTTTTTCTCCGATATATTGCAACTATAACCAAATATTATTCAGAGATTTTCTGGAAAAATGAAATCAATACATTTACACAATCTCTGTGCTTTTACGGAATGATAATCTCTATATCTGCCATTTTTGTTTCTGCTGATGAATTGGAGAGAAACTACAAAAGATAGAAAATACATGTACATTTTTTATCATTATGTTAGTTTGTTAGTATGTTATTGTATGTGGACATAAAGCTTGATATTCCTTGCAGGGCTATATACATTCATACACACTATTCACAGAGATTGTCACCTCCAAAGAACCCTCAGTACCTGAGAATCTGAGGTCAACCACCAGCTCAGCTCTTGGAGCTGTGGAAGAGTTTGAAAATTAAAAAAATATGTATAATTATTAGCAAACACTTTACAAGATGAGTTAATTAATTAACCATTAATAGTAATGTAAATGTAATGCAGTAA
>OMKI01013861.1:0-14783 GCA_900302315.1 Phycis blennoides | reverse complement strand
TCTCTGTACAGTCTCTCTCTCCATCTCTGTACAGTCTCTCTCTCTCTCTCTCTCTCTCTCTCTCTCTCTCTCTCTCTCTCTCTCTCTCTCTCTCTCTCTCTCACTCACTCTCTCCCCCTCTCTCTCTCTCTCTCTCTCCCTCCCTCTCTCCCCCTCTCTCTCTCTCTCTATCTGTGGCTGCAGGGCTAGCTCCATAGCATTGGTTCCACTACAATTTTGGGTCTGTTGCTTTGTGGTTCCATCTTACAACAACAACATCGACACTAGTTTAACACACATCCATAATTCCTCACATGACTGACGTTGCCAACTGGAGTCGTCTGATTTTTATTATTTCATAAATGTGTTTTTCATGGCTGGTCTCACTTTTTTGTGACGGGCCGAGAGCCAAGGTCAACACGCGTCACACCGGGAGTGAAGGTCAGAGTCAAGCGACTTGCACTGGAGATGTTTTTTTGGCATTCATGGAAAGGGAGCCCTCCAACCACCTGATTACAGAGACACGCTCTGGTGGGACAAACACTCCTCCGTGTCTCAGTCTGCGTGCACACCGCTAACCAGTACGTCCACACAGGGTTTTTCCACTCCGAGTAAAAAATAAAAGAATAGCTTCTGGTTTACACAAAATATGTAGAGGCTTTTTATTTTCGTATGACACGTGTTGATTTATAACAGGGTTAAAAGAGGCAATCCTAGTTTTGAGTGCAAGTTATTGGCATGTGGTTTTTTGCGCTGATGTGATATGATGCTAGCAATCCAAATTCATCTGTTTTCTTCTGACAGACAGCTGGGCAGCATATGTGGCGTGGTATAGTATTTTTGTCACTCTCTCATGTAAGGGTTATATATTCATATCCATATATATTTAAAATAAAGCATACATCATTCCGGCTTCCTGGATTGTTTGCAGTGTTATACGGTAACTGGGTCATCATAAAGGGACACACACAAAGGATTGCTAAAGCTAATATAGCGACGACAAACAGCTACACAGTAGCTGTACCAAAATATCAGTCTGCGATGCCTGAAACAGAAGAAGTCCAAACTGTGTAAGAACACGTGTCTGTCCACATCTCTGCAGTCCCAGCGTAGGCCTGCGACTGACGGGGATGTTCCTACACAGGCGGTAGACAGAGCGCCCACAGCACCTTCCCGCCGTCTCACGCTCCAGAGCCAAGCAGGAGGGTAACTTATGACTGCACCAGACACACCAGAAACACGCCTACTGAAGCTAATTTAATACGTGGCGGTTGTAACACCCTCTGCCTGGAATGACACATTCAAATGTTGGTGCTTTCCATATCCATTTTTACATTTGACATCATCTGTCTCAGTCATGATGCCTTTTTTTTTAGATATCATCTTAGGTCGGCTTATCATTTGAAGACCTATTGTTTGGGTGTGATTTGTCGTCGACTGTGCGAGTGAAATGCTCAGTGACATGTTTGCTCTGGTTGACTGAGAGCTCCCTGCTAAATTCTGACCAATCATGGAATATCTTCCCTGATCGTTTCAGGGAATCGGTCTCGCCCGTCAATCACGTGTGAATGCAACACGTCTCAATGGCGGAGAAGTGGAGCGAGGGAGGGAATGTTTCTGCTCTCTCTTCACAGACCTGCAGCACCGCCATGCAGTCCAACGTGGCTCTAGGTAGAACTGAAACATAACAACTGAAGTGGCCCCGTTAAGGGGGTTGGGATGCATGGTTTTAGTCCAACAGTTCTAACGGTGATAATGGTACATAACTGTTTAACTATTGCTACCATTTCTTTTGGCACTAAGAGGCAGGTAACAGGTAAACCAAGATTCCCAAGTGCTTTATCAGGAGAGGATCATGGAAAGACACATTCATTTTAAAGGTGAATGATAGAGCACACATATTCTGAACAATTTCAGCCAGGAAAAAGTCTACAGAAGAACCAAAACTGCGATGATGGATAAGATCTTTTTTGTATTTTCTAGGAAACTCATTATTTCTAGAGGGTAATGGAAAAGGAAGGAATAAGGCAACTACAGATGTTAAAAGATGATGACATTTGGGGAACGAGGTTGCATTAAGAAAGATGTCGCAATTTATCAAAGCAGAACATGTGATAATTATTTGTAGTGAAACATACCCATTAGTTTTAATGTGGGCTTTTATTTTGTTTATTTACCCTTGTCCAAATACATGATGGTTGATGTGGAATTTAGATAAAAGAAATTCTTTCTGAATGTGAATTATAGTGCTTTGGGGATACCGTTCGGCTAAACACAGAAAGGCACTGAAAACACAAAGAGAATGATGAATACTCTGACCTGCAAACCCTGCAAATCTCTGCTGAAATATGGAGTGGAGGCCCCCAGAAGTACTTGTGGGCCCACAATCCTTTTTGAAGTATAACGGCAAAACATATATTCTGTATATATGTCATCAATATTGTTAGCATATATAGTCAATATAGCTACATTTCTGAAGAGAATTGGTTTGGTTACAATTATTATCAGAAATATGGCAAAGATCCATCACACACAAATTCAATCGCTTGCAAATAATTCAGCAAGTAGCTGCAGTGGTGTTCACTACATAACCCTAACCCTCCACAAGCTGAACTGCATGTCCAGAATGAAAACACGCACTACAACACTCACATTCTGAATTGAGGGATTAGATAGTTCTACTGTTCAGCTCTGTGTTTGTCTTTTTGAAGATCAATCTAAAACACAGTACCATTTGATGACAAACAACTCTACTCCACTCTACTCTTCAAAGTAGCAACAGCCAGAGCGACTGGCTAATGTCTAAATTATGATAATTATTAATAATTATTATTTCCCTCAGGGATCATTAAAGTATTTGTGTCTGTCTGTCTGATTAGACAGACAGACAGCTGGACAGACGCAGACAGCATAAGGACTGGTTAGCACCAGCTATGTGTACGTTTGTTACCAAGTCTGTACATAAAGTCCTTAGTGACCACTAATAAGTTTCAAACTAGCAATTTACTAAATCCAATTGCACCACCAATATACCGATAAGTAAGTAATGTTCTAACTAGGATCAACTTATTGAATCCCCCCATTAATTATATATATTTTTTATTTCAGAGATCGTTTTGTTGCTGCCAAGTCAAAATCAAAATCATGAACCTGTAGTGTGTTCTGGAGGTTATTCCCTGACCACGGTACAGAACTTGAGCATTACAACTGCACTGCTAACACTACTCTTACGCAAAGCCGGTCTAGCCTGGCTCCTGGTTCATCTCCTGTTGCCGTGATTCAGCAGGTCTGCTGGGAAGCTTCGACTTTCAGTCAGTCAGCAGACCAACGTCTCTCACTGTTCACTACTCACAGCAGCACCAGTGTTGGGGAGAGGGTTGGGTAGTACGTACGTCAATGTCCAACCACCACTGCAGCAAGATAATTTATGGTTTCTTCATGTAACCCTCAAGCTTTGGTCGTCTACATACATCTGATTTGATGTGTAACCTTCTACTCAAGACAAATAAAGTCGTCCTCCCAACGTCATCATTGGTGAGTAGTATTGCATACAGTGTGCTTTATATTTTACACACCATCATCACTCATTGGATGGCACTCAACAAAAAGCAGTACAGTCAAATAAAACCAGATACAGCTAGAACAACATTCCTTCACAATGAACGCTGTTCATAAGACGATAAATCATACTTACAAAAGATAAACACATTAATCAATAACAAACATTGATCATAATTGTCCAACCTTCATTATGAGCTTTCAATAAGCTAATTATAATGTATGCAAGTGCTTGTATGTGCCTGGAATACACTGGAAAGAGGGACAAAGGGGTAGAGGGATTTCAGAACCACTCAAATAAGTCGACTCGCACAGTATTTATCAACCCGTACAGACTGGGTCGTGTTGTGGTTCGGGTAGTCATAGTACAGAGTTTCGGGTTCATCCCAGTCCGCGGAGAGAATGCCACAGGGACAGGGTTTGAGTGCCCAGACACTGACATTTGCTTTGGCATTAGCTCAGTGCTACAATATCGGGGCAGCAATGTAAGAGCAGCTTGGGAAGAATGCAAAAGCTCCAACTGTTGATCACCATTGGCCCCAGTTGATACTCTGCATGTTAAAGGTGCTGTAGGGACAAATGTGAGAGCTATGGTTTGAGTTCAATTGAATATAAATGCAACAGCCATCCTTCAGCTGTCTGTGATTGAAATGCTCGGTGAGATTATGGGTTTCCCGTTGATTGCACCTGCCTCTGTATGAGACTTTTCAAATGGCTGACACTCTGGGGCATTTCTGACCAATCGGGACATCTCTTAGCTGATTGGTTCAGGGTATCTATCTTGCCTGTCAATCACAAGTGTGTGAATGCAACTGTTCTCAATGGCAGAGAAACGAGGGAGGGAGGGACATTTTTTAGGGTTGTTTAGGTTCATTTGCTCTCTTCTGCTCTCCCTTCACAACAGCTTTAAAGTATGAGCTTATGTTAATGATTATGACGAATGACATACTGGTGGCCTTCAACACCACGAAACATCCTTGTTTGCTTGTGAGACGCCCTTCTTGTGTAGATCTGGCCAAACCAGCAGACATTTTTTTGTCTTGGGAGTACTGGCGGTTCTTTGGCCTTGTCTTAGTTGAGGCTGGTTGTGTGAAGCTCTTCTGTCATTGGCATCAAAACATTGAACTTATTATTGAATTACTTTTTATAGATTTAAGATTCGGATGCATAAATCCACTCAACATGGGATTTAATCTGTCATTCCATTTCGACCCGTCACATTGATATCGGGTTCCTGTACAACACCTGTAGATCAGGTGATTCCAGACTCTTGGTCCTGCTGGTCATCTCATGGCTGGACTGCTGCCTGGGCTACCACTGCACCACTGCACCTCTGCACAGGACTCAGAATGCAACTGTGCCAACAGAAACACTCAACTAGGGTGAAACTTACTTTGAAGCATCACTCTATAGCTCACCCCACCTCTTCCCATCCAATCAACACTGTCCACATCTACCATTTCTGACATGATTAAGTATTTTTATTGACCAGACTTAAGGAACGCATGGAATGGCTTCCAAGGCTTGAATACAACCTATTCTACTTCCATGCGAGGTCTATCCCACAAGCCCTAGAAAGCATTCCCCGCTTGAACACATGAGTACTGTTTTCCCTCTACCCATGTGACCCTGAACATTTATAGCCTCTTCTACAAGCATGATGGATGTACTGTATCTCATCTGCGGTCTAAACCTCTTTCTGAGTGCCCTCATAATTAATGGTGGTTACGTACACATGAGGTTAAGAGTTACCATTTGCAAAGATGGTTTTCCCGAAGGTCAAACAAGTTAGGGATAGTTTCCATACCTGCTGAAGCAATAGCTTGTGTAGCTCTTCATCTCAGAGGTGTTTGTCTTTATCTCTTGGACAGAGCCTGACAGAACCAGGGAGTGTCTAAGATGTATTGCTAATCCAGTGCAATGTATTTCATATTGTGTCCTGCTTGACAAGTTCTCTGAGACGGCGTGCTTACATACCGTGAAGGGGAATACAGACAGACAGACAGACAGAAATACTTTAATGATCCCTGAGGGAAATTGCATTAGACCACCGGATTTATTCGCCACCAATAAAAGTCAAAAATATGTTTGTCAATATTCAAACATGTACATAAAAGTAGAGATTCCACTGTTTCCCAGTTTCCCGCTGGGGAATTGAAAAAGTTGTGAAAGTTGTGAAAAAGTTAGTATCAACTTTGTTCACTCAAAGTTGAACTGCCATTTTTCTGACGGTACAATGAAACAGTGTTGTGTTTGTGTTGTGTCCATCCTGTCAGCACTTCAGACTCACTAAAGCAACCAGGAGCCCATAGAAGGACAGGGTCTGCGCCATGCAAACGCTCACATCCTCTGAGAGACAGAAGAATCTTCAACAAACCGGAGTCTCCACGTCCCCAGGCAGACTTTACTCACTCTAATACAGCTCAAGACTCTCAGCTCGTATTGCTGTTGAACTCACAATAACATTCCCTCAAAAGCTGTTTACTTAATGGTCTCTCTCTCTCTCTCTCTCTCTCTCTCTCTCTCTCTCTCTCTCTCTCTCTCTCTAACACTGTAGTAAGCTCTTGGATCAGTTTTATAACATCCACTCAGAGAGAAGGAAGAAGAAATGTATACAATCAAAAGATCAAATAATTACAATAAAAATGTGTATTTGACATGAATGAGCGTTTCACATGAAAAGACTGCCTGTGATGCAGAGCAGGTCAGTACCCATCCCTTTGTCTTCTGTTATTAGGTTACATGGGGGTTCTTTATGTTTAATGGGCTTCATCCTCACTGGCTTTACGTAACCGTTCTGCATGGAGGCGTCGGCAGTGTTATTCATCATGAATGGCCATACGGACAGAAAGAATGACTCACTGATTGGATCCCATCTCTCAGAATGCATTTACTGAGAAAAAGTGTCTATTGGTCTACCATGAACCTATTGAAATGTTGTCATTCATCCATCCATACACACAAATATATATATATACATACTGTATATGTACATACATGTATACATATTATGCGCTGATGCAGAGAAATGACACACTAATTCATGGAGGTTGTGTGTTACACAATACAGGGTTGACTCCAGACCCCTGATTTCCGAGAACCAAAGTGTGTCGCAACACGCCGGTGAGGGACAGTCTGCGCCCGGTGATGAAGAAAGCTTTCCACACAGTCGTGCGGAGTCAAGGGCAGTGTGCATCTCGCCAGCCAGACTATTGTTTAGCCCTTCCTGTCAAGATCGATTAGGTAAGCAAACGCTGAGACCCGGCTCTCAGAAGGGCTTTGTTTTCCTGTTTGGGGGTTCTATCATCCGGGGGGCCCCGTGTTCAAGCCCTGTCTCTGGGGGAACCAGGCCAAATATTTGGTGTCATGGTGTAGCTGAGGAAATAAACAAAGAGGAAGAGACCAGCCAACAATAATTGGGATACTATTGGGATACATCAATCCATGAGAGAATGTAACATTCAGCAGATCCTGGATGGCCACCACCACTAGCTTTAAGGCATCAGCGTGTTGCCAGGTTACTGTCTTTGCAGAATGTCCTACTGATGTTATTTGGGATGCATGTGTAAAGAGCCACATTGTGTCTGCGAAACAAAGATGTGTCCACAGTTGTTGTGCATTTCAAACCCCAGCTCACCATTTCCCTCAACGCCTGTGTTGACATAATGGAGACATGTTGCGTAACACCATCCACTGAATAACCACCTTCATTCTCACTTCTGCTTTATGAGAGACAAACAGTGGCATCCTCAAGGTCATGCAAATTACAGGTATTTGTGATTTCTTCTGCTCCTTCCAGCCTGGCTTAAATCCTTCACTTTATCCCTTCCTCCATTTATACTGCCTATTTTTCCCACCAAGGGTCACTAATTGTCCTGGCATGGCTATGCAACATCACACACACACACACACACACACACACACACACACACACACACGCACGCACACACACACACACACACACACACACAACACACACACACACACACACACACACACACACACACACACACACACACACACACACACACACACACACACACACACACTCAAGCCTAAGTTGCTAAAGAAAATCAGAAAGAAGAGAACTCAACAGACAAGACATCTAGGTATGCATCATCAGTCCCAAATGCTCTTGTTAGTTTATTTGTCCTGACACTGTCTGTGGTTGTGCAGATGCTCTTGTTTCTGTAATGTACAAGATCGTTTCCAAAGTGTGAACCTGAGTGGTATCGCAGTATGTGGGGCGGCAGTAGCTCAGTGGGTAGAGCGGGTGGACAGAGCAGGTCGCCCACTCACCGTAGGGGCGGCGGTTCGATCCCCTTGATCCTCCTCCTCCTCCGACTGTCCACATGTCGAACCCCACAAATGTACTGATCGTAAGAAGCTTTGGACAAAAGCGTCTGCTAAACGCCCTTTACCCTATGTTCACATAACGTCTCTACACCTGGAGTCTCCACACCTGGAGTCTCAATGCACCACATTAATGTACATTTCTCTGGACTACACTCCTTGCACATTGCCCACATTGTTATACTTAATGCTGTGAACATTCCATGGTCATATTCTGCACATTCCTGCACAACTGTACAGCTTTCATCTTAAACACAGACATGCTCTACACATGCTTTATTCTCTCTATATTCCTTATGTATTTATAGATTAAATATTGTTTCTTATTGTAATTGCTTTTTGTGTTTTTTTGTGTTTTTGTACATATGTTTTTTGGCTTGCAGTAGGCTTACTTGTGGCTATCTTACTCTAGCCTACTATGTTCTTGTTATTGTTTGCACCAAATACCAAGAAAAAAATGTGGATAATATAATTTCACGATGGCACAATTATACTGTCAGCAGGTAGCCTTAAATTATACATATACATCATATCACAGGTAATCACGGTGCCTAAAACAGTGCAGCATCATCTGTGTGTTTGAAGACAAACTCCAATCTTGTGTTGTTACTGGAAATGGAAACTCGCCTTCTGGATGCACCATGATGACTTTGGTATTAAACAACTCTTCTGAATCTGGGTAATATACGGAGGTATTCGGGTGTATTCCTTTAATGGACGCCGTCATCACTTCACAATGGTCTGGTCTGCTGACATGTTCACCCTCTTGTTTTCACTGCTGGACAGCAGATGGCCTCAATGAAGAATATGCTGTTGATGCTCTGTATATCCAAGCTGGCTGAGCAAGCAGACAGGTTGGCTAAGCAGGGAGACGGGTTGGTTAATCAGGGAGACAGGTTGGTAAAGAAGGCAGACAGGTTGGTTAAGCAGACAGACAGGTTGGTTAAGGAAGCAGGTGGCAGGCAAGCAGATCGGTCAGTTATTAAGCAGGCAGTCGAATGATGAATAGATGAATACAAACTATAAAGCACAAAATGAAACAGTTTAAGGTGGTAAAGAGCTATAGGCCTCCTAAATCCTCCAATACGTTCCTTTGCCAAACAAACTGAGTTCTCTGAGTAATGAAGCCCCCTTAGCCTTTCAAATTAGGAGTCCGTGGCTTACCTTAGGTCAGTTATAAATAAAAGTCTCTGGAGTTCCTTCAGTCGAAACCAAACCAAAAAAATCTAATTTTCCAATTTAAAATATAAAGCAAATATGTGTCCTCCTACAGGAACCAAACACGCCTGAAGACTCTGAGCAGCACTGTGCTGAAACAAAGAGTAAACAGAGGCTGATTAGAATTCTCCTGCTTGTGCTCTCAGAGTCCAACCATCTAAGATGTGGATGAAACAATACACATGTCTAAACTAAGTACACAGGCCACCTCATCAGTGGCCCCGGACTTTGGCTGCAACAACGATGATTTAGAATTAGATCTGAAGCAGAAGACGAGACCTACTGTTGTTTTAGACACATCCCAAAGTTTAGGCTCACTAAATCCAAAACATTCTTAAAACCACAAGGTGAACTCTGTCTTCCTCCATGGTCTGGAAAAACACAATCATAGTTTGTGTGGATCTTCGGGATCTCAAATAAAATAATTAGAGAAAGTTACTGTGCTGTGCACAAGAGAGTGCATGCACTGTGTTTGCATTGCATTGCATGTTGTTAGTGGATGGATAGTGGTCTTCTTCTCTTTTTTTAAGACACATGCACTCAATGCAGAAGGACAGAGAGACTCCTGGGCTGAGGTGTGGACCACCACATGACCCTGCACAGCGACAGAGAGAGACACAAACAGATGAGTTCTCAGGGAACGTTCATCACGGACAAACTCAACATTTGGAGTTCTCCTGTTTTCCATTTGTTTGTTTTTGTATCTTTTAACTTCTGGGGATATACTGGTCGATTCTAAATCCTCAAATTCGTAGTAATCTTCTTTTTTTTCATGCTGTTGACTATGGAGCCCAAAAGATTCATCACACAGGCAAGTTGTTTATCAGCAAGGTGGCCAAAGACAGCTCCAACAAGGGCTTAACTGAAACTGAGCATCTGTCCCTAATAAAAAAAAACATGAGGTCTTCCCTTGAGTTATTGCAGCTCGGTCCTTTGGTCTGATAGCTTTTCTATCCCTTCTATATATCTCTGTTTCTCTCTGGGCTTTGTAGAAGTGTAGATATGAACCTCCTCAGCACTGTACCGTGACGTGTGCAGGATAGTGAATCAACGGAGGAGAAGTAAGGCTGTCAAGCACTCGAACAACCATTTTGGATATCGTATCCAACCGTGGTTCCTGGGTTCTTCATTTTATGGGTTTTCTTTGCACCCACTGCATCATGTGGGTGAACAAACGTTGACGCCGGTTCAGAACACGCTCACGGTCAGTAGTCAGAATCCCTTCCAAGGATAATCCACCAAGCCTGGGTGGCCTGGTTCTTGATTTCCTCCATAATGTTCTTGTATGATGGCTGAAGATACCTCACACATGACCTGAAGAACCTGCATGGTGAATGGTGAGGAAAGAAACAAGGCTTCACCAAATCCTAATAATTACTTAAAATCTGAAATTTGATTGCATAACCGAATAGTGTTAGTGATTAAAAATATTCTGTACTCAGTCAAACCGGTTCTTTAAGATGATATCGGGAAACAAGAACCACCATGAAAATAAACAAACTGTAACTGCATTGAGAAAAGTAATTCAATGTTTATTGCCTGACTGAATAAAGACTTCCCACTACATCTAGCACAAAGATATAAAATATATAAAAAATTTAGAAAAACAGATGAAACAATCCTAAGAAAGTATAAAAGCTACAACTTTATACCACATGTTTTCTGAGGAGAAACTGCCCGAACTTAAGCCATTAGTTAGCTGGCCAGTAAGATGAGGTGCTGCCGGTTCCCTGAAGGAGGTGACTGGCCAAACACGAATGACCTCACAAGACCCAAACTTACATATCCACCCAACTGTAACAGACTCGTGATTCATGGAAACACTTTACTGTACCTGGCCAGAATTTATTTTAGCAATCTGTGTTTTGCTTCCCACTTTAGTTTCACTTCATCTCCATTGATGCATGGAGATCATACAGCCACAGCCTGCATTCTACAAAATAATACAACTCAATGAAAATACAGAATCATTTAGCCACCATTGTTGACATACGTATGCATGACAGACATAACTGAATAATATATTGAGAGAATATTTCATAAATTACATAGTCGTATTTCCGACTATGTTTGCCACTGTGTTATTTATGTGCATATTTAATGTTGGCAGGCTCTCCTTTGACTTAAGGAGCAGATCAACGTGTCCCCAGACTTGTTGTAGGTTTAGGGGGAATAGCAACGTGTCCAAATCCTGTGATGGAACAGCATTAACGTGTAAATATGTTGGCACACTTCTGCTTGACAATCAATTGGCTATTCTTCTATATATATATAATAAAATGTGCAAAAGGGAGTGTCATTAATATTTTATTTTTCAATCCTGTGAAAAAATTGAACCTATCTAATGCCTTTTTCAAAATATGATGAAAACACATTCACACATTTGATTACAATACAAGGACTCCTCAAAACATCAAAAGTATTTACAAACTATGTCCATAAATGTACAAAACTGTTGACCTATCAAACACAGAATGCAATGCTACCAGAACACCAGGTAGCATACAGAAGCCCAATTCTGTTTCAGGGATACAAATTTAAAATAGTATAGAGGAAAAGTCTAAAGTCTAAAATTTAAAGGCGATATAAATCATAATCCTTGTATTAATGTTAAGACATCTCAACATGCTAAAGATGTCTGTACCATAATGGTGGTTTTTCAACATTCACAAACAGCAATATCCTTGAGCAATACATGCTGATTTGTATTTTAAAATGCGTTGAGCAATTTCCCATTCAATGCAACAAAGGAAACTGTGAAAAACCTTTGTCATAGGAGGGGCTAGAATTGAATTTTCCCAAATTGTTCTTTTCCTTAACCTATCACACACAGTACATCCTCACACAACATAATGAAAAGGGACAAATTATAAATAACATTGAGACATACATTTAGTTTAACATGTTGAATCCAAAGGAAAAGAAAAGAGAACAAAGTCAGAGGAAATCTGACTTTGAAAGAAACAAAGAAACTGTAAATATATAGTATTCCACCTTCAAACACAATATCAAATACATTCTGTACAAACTGATTAAATACAGTGTGATCAGTATACATTCCTGTGTAATAAAACCAATTTATAAATGTAAGGTTATTTAATCATTTCAATGTAAACACAATATCTTTACACCCTATTTCATTTAAATGAATTATCAAGATACACAGTTTTAGCACCAGCTATTCAATAAATCTTGATTCAACATAACATTCTGCATTTGCAGATGTACCTATAAAAATATATGCATCTTTATTCTTGGATGAAGAGAAAAGTCCCATTAAGAGCTGAAAGTTAATTATATTGGTTATTACGTTTAAAAAGACAAATCATCTGTCATGACTTTTGTATTCTTTCTCATACAGATCCAGTGATGCTGCCATGATATTCGTCCTGCTGGGAACTTTCTTTTCATGGAGCTATGAGTCTCTGGTCTCAAGAGCAGGAGTCTCACTCTCTCACAGCAAGAACCGAGTACAGACGTCTCACTCTCTCACAGCAAAGGTGCGGAAAGAGCCACCCTCTGTGTTGCTCTTACTGAAAGAAAAGATTCAAGGAAAGGGACTCGAATCAATCAGAGGACGAATCGACATGAAGTGTGACTGCATGGGACACACGTGGTTCATCCTTACTACAGAAGACAACCATGCCATTTGGTGTGGATGGCCACGCTGAATGGGTAATCCTGTACCCTGTAATCCTACCATGCACGAGCCCCACAGAATGACATTCACAGTGAATAGAAATACATTACGGACTGTCTCAAGCATTGGCAGCGTGCTAGCTGAGACCGCTCCGACGGCCGGTACCGACTCCAGCCGGCCCGATGACCCACCGCTGGCACCGGACCGGCGGCCTTGAAGTGCCGCCATGCTAGCTGGTGTCAGGGACGAGGCCAGTGTGTAGGTTTCACATCCAAGGTAATTATCTCCCTAGAGAAACACCGCCAGCCGCCAACAGCTTTTCCATCCCTCGCATAATTGGATAGGCTGTAATTACTGACAGCAAAAGGCCCGTTCCCCCCCGCTCCCCTCTACATGTGGACATGAGGTTTGAGCTTTCTATTGTCCTCCACACCAGCGATCTGAGTAAGGACGCTTTGCATCAGATCGTTCCTCGGGCGAGGATCATTTTGAACATTCAGCATTTTTCACACTCCACTGGAAGCGGGCGGTTAAAGCCAGCTCCTGTGTGGGCCGTCCACAGAGCCCACCACACCATTACTCCACCGGCCCCGTGTGCCAGGAGATGTGGCCACAAAGGCCTTCAGCGCTGAGGTCCACCAAACCTCAGCGCTGAGCATGGCTTCAGAGGCCGGGAGAACGGGTGATAAGAGGAATGGATACGGGGTCGCTGAGCCCATACCAACCCTGAAACATGCACTCCGGCTGCCTTGGTCAACATGGCTTTCAAAAATGCCTGTATGAACATTTCTTTCTTTTGTAAGTCTTTCCACATCCCACTTTCGACTCTGATGGGCCAAGAGTGACCTCTTATTACTCTAGAGGACTTTCTCTAGAGGACTCTCTTTCATCATTTGTTGATAAATTACAAAAATAGGAAATAATACAGAACGACTTTGATGGCCAAAAACATGACCCAATGCATCAATGTGGCTTTAAGGATGATTCACATACGCAGATGGTTTTGTTTGAGGGTTAGGGTTAGGTTAGGTGAGGGTAAGGGTGAGGGTCAGGGTTAGTTAGGGTGAAGGTTAGGGTTAGCTGAAGGTTAGGTGAGGGTTAGGGTTAGGGTTAGGGTAGGTTAGGGTTAGGGTGAGGGTCAGGGTGAGGGTCAGGGTTAGGGTTAGGGTAAGGGTCAGGGTTGGGGTTAGTGAGTTAGGGTGAGGGTTAGGGTTAGGGTTAGCTGTACCTTTCAGACTGAACGCCATTCTTCAGGACTCCAACGTAGTTCTTTCTCTTCACTAGTGGCAGAACATCTACATAACCGCCTTCTGCTGGGATCACCCCGGCATGGATGGCAGCTTTGCATATACTGGAGCTCTGTGTGAGTAGAACATACATGTCATCATGAATAAGCTACACAGAAAACATAGAAATATCATGTGTTTTTCATATTTATTCTATTTGTAGTGCAATATACACACAAAGCGCTGTAATTATCTATATAGTCAATTAATATAGTTAGCATATCATTTAGTATCTGTAGTAATATAAATACAGAAGGGTTGATGTCCATGTGGACACAATAACACATTTGACATTTGACAGGACACACAGACGCATGCGCACACACACACATATGCAGGCATGCACACGCACACCCGCAGACACACACACACGCACACACACACGCAGGCGCGCGCACACACACACACACACACACACACACACACACACACACACAGGCGCGCACACACACACACTCACACACAGGCGCGCGCACACACACACACACTCTTGCAGGATTAGCAGCTGTCTAGACCAGATGAGTGTCTCTGCTATGACCACAGACTGGCCGGTCCCTGCTGACCTGTCACAGCATCTCTGAAATGTGACAACCAAGAACTCAGGAACAGCATCTGATCGCTGGATTAAGCCACTCTGTGTGTGTGTGTGTGTGTGTGTGTGTGTGTGTGTGTGTGTGTGTGTGTGTGTGTGTGTGTGTGTGTGTGCGCGTGTGTGTGTGTTTGCGCTTGTGTGTCCAATGTAATTAAAT
>OMKI01013851.1:0-17442 GCA_900302315.1 Phycis blennoides | reverse complement strand
ACCGCCTCTCCTCCGGGAGTAACGACACCTCAGCCCGGACTCCGCTCCCACCTTTCAAACTCCCTCGGCTCCACATTCCACGCCCCCCCCCCCCCCCCCCCCCCCCCCCCCCCCCCCCCCCCCCCCCCCCACCCCCCCCCCAAAAACCCCCCCCCCCCCCCGGCCCCCCCCCCCCCCCCCCCCCCCCCCCCCCCGCACCAGCTGGCGGACCTTCGGCACAGAGCTTTCAGTGTGGCAGCCCCCACTCTCTGAAACTCTATCCCGGCTGAGATTTGCAACGCTGCTTCCATCGGCACTTTGAAAAGGCACTTGAAACGTACCTATTTCACAAGGCCTACGGTCTTAACTAACTGTCACCCGACTGTGTCACCTGTGTCTTTTGTTTTTTGTTCTTGTTTGTGCCATTCATATGTTAAGTGTCCTTGGGTCCCATGAAAGGTGCTATTTAAATGTCAGTTATTATTATTATTATTATTAATACCATTCTCTCTACACGGCTCAGTAGAGCAGTGGGTATGAAAATAAAGGGAAGGTCACAACCCCATCCATGAAGGTCACAACCTCTGGTTGGTGCTGCATAGGTGATTGTGATCATTGTTATTCATTTGTAAAGATTATAATATAACAAAAAATTGAGATGGGAAGAGATATAGAACATAGTGAGACTGACACAGATAGAAAGTGGGAGAGGGAAATATAGAGATAGCAATATGGCAAAATATTGACTCAAAAAGATAGGGATTGATAGTGAGACGGAAGATGGAAGATGAATAGTCATATAGTTATCGATTCTAGGTGTACAGGGTCCAAATCAACCCACGCAACCAGCCAATTGAGGATGGATTTGATCATTTGGCTGATAAAGAAATGCAGGGTTAGATATAAAAACATAGTTCGGCAGTAAATGTTTCCCTTCTGGCAGGTAAAAAGACAAAAATCTAATTTTGAACCCTGCTGAAGACAGATAGTGATCGCTATGACAGGTGTCAGGCAAACATGTGAGTCTACTTGGGGGTGAAAAGGTCTGTGACTGTCACTCTCTCTTTCAGTACCTCTCCGTCAATGCATACGGTCCCTGGGGGGGCATTAATAATGCATGGAGCTGATGGATCGACAGGGCCCATGTATCCATCCACCTGTCACTGTGCCTGACAGGATGTGACAGCCCAGCGTACGGGAAGCTGAGACGAGATCTGCCTGTACATCTACAGCATCATCGTCAACATCATCCTTTGGCCCACTTTCATCGCAGAGGGGAGGACAACCAGTCCGTTCAACTAAACACCAATGCAAAACACACCAAAACAGGACAAGAACGTATGTGTTGGCACCTGGCAAGGTTAGTGTCAATTCACAGTAGCCTCATACGACCATCGTAATCTTGCAAGGTCTCCTTCTGTTTGTCACATCAGTCTGGCCTCGAGCCTGTTGAAGGCCTCTTCTCAAAAATAAATTACAAGACTAATCAAGGGGAGGGAGTTTCAAGGGGTGGGAGCAATCTATGGAGCAATCAAAACTGTTTAATCTGAAATAGACCGAATAAAGATGTTAAAAGATTCACATAATTCTAAACAGGGCTAAACAAGGCATTTCTCAGAGAATATATTTTTGCTTTACTTCCAATCGAATAGGATTTTCTGTCATTGTTTCGTAGGGCTGCACCCATATTTCGGAATCAATTGCAGCCCAGTCAAGGCTAAACTGATATTCATTGTGAACTTGAGTATCTTGTTGGTCTCACAAGGCTAATGCAAGTGTGCACTGACTTAACACTTGGATTTATAATGAGTGTAAATGTGTCAATTAAAATGAGCTCGGCACAGAGTCGGCTGGCTGCCTGACTATCTGTCATGCTTGCAGTGCTAGCGGTGCTAGCAATACTGGCATGGATCCTGGTTCCCATCATCGATGCCATACTGGCTGCAGTCTGAGAGAGGGGACGGCTCAATAATTAGGTGTGTTAGTGGCTGGTGGTGTTAGTTTGTATTAGAGGTTAGGTGGTGTTAGCCAGCTAGCAGCCATTAGCCATAAGGGTTGGCGGTAGCAAGGTATTACAGTATACCAGGGTATTTAGAATTCCTGAAGGTGTGATTTACCGTCAAAAATACAGACGGTGTTATGAAGACGTTTGGCTGGTTTTTTTAGTTTTTTTTAAAGGAGGTTATTTAATGAAATAGTCAAAAAAAAAGACGTTGCTGTTGTACTGTGTTAAAAGATATTGAGATATTCAACAGATTCATCTGACGCAGGGAACTAAAGATGTGATCATTGGAATGAGTCCTGTGTATCTAATGGTGAACACCTGCCCAGGAGCTGGTCGGGCACCAGCACTCCTCTCTATAGAGCCATCATTTGGTCAATATTTCTACATTCGCATTACAAAGTACTGCGCTCTAAAGAATAGCAAAACTAAAATGCAATTATAGCAGATATGTTAGAAAATGTCCCCAATGGATATTAAAAAAAAATCACTAAGTGTATCCCGCTAGCTCAACAACAGTCAGACAGGTAAAATTGCGTGGCCAGTTGAGCTCCAGTGTGGGTTTAATGCAGATAGACTGTAGGCAATATGAAACAGGTTGGCTTTAGATTTTTGTGTACATTGATGGAAACTATCATGCATTTTTGTACACTAACAAAATGCCTACAAAACGAGTACACAAGTACTTTGGACCATGTATTAAGTAATTAGAGGTTTTTGGCATTCCTTCCATCCCACATCTAGCACCACCATCATCTCCGTTAAGACCACTGATGGGCTGCGGTAACAATTGTCATCGGTTCCTCAAGCAGGATCTATGGAAGAAGGGCACCTAATTCCTATCTTTTCATTATTCTATGGGCCATAAGTATTTAAATCCAGCAAGACTTGCTTAAGTAGGCTAATTACAAATTAGACACACAGCATTGTGTCTCATATGCATAAATATTAGATACGTCTGCATATCTAATATTGTGAAATGTCTGGAAGGTATGACGGTATGAACAAATGGATACCGCCCAAGCCTGTCAGCCATTAGCTGACGTCAGCCGCACATGCTGCGTGCCTCCAGAGGTGAGACTCAAGGGTAAGCTTACAGTCTTCACCTGTCACGGTGTCACCAGCCGATCAGGTAGCAGAGTAGGGAATGCCTCCACACTTCTCCGGTACTTGTGTACGTTTTCAAAAAGGTAAACCCTGGTTGATTATTGCCCAGCTCTACTTATTCATCATCAAGTCAAGTGGAATAGAATACATTCGTAGAGCCATTTATCATAGTCACAACGTCATAGAGGCTTCACAGGCCCATGCTTTGGGGAGTCATGAAGAGTGACTACATTCGTACTACATTAGAATAACAAAATATACCTTAATAACAAATAGGAATGTCATGACAGTAATCATTGAAAAGAGAAAACACTTTTTACAAGAGAAATTATGCTTCATGAGGAGTCATGGTTCATGTTAGATCTAATTAGAGACCAACATATTTTTTTAAAACCACGGCAAAGCACCACAATGGTGAAATAATCTCAACCATTATTGTAAAACTATGTGGACACGCAGTGGGACATGGTGGGTCTAGGGGTGTTAGATTAAAATTTGAAAAAGAATAAAAAGCTGAAGCAATGGTGTTAGAGCTGAGTAAAAAAGGTGATCCCAGCCATGTTCCAACATTTGACATCGCTAGACATGGTGACTTGCACTGCTGAGTGTACCTTTCGCTTCGGATTTAGGTAGCTTTATTGTGGAGTGTAAAAATTTGTTGCTCGCGCAAGTGTCCATTCTGTACAATTTAGTAGTAACTCGCGTTGAGATTGCAACCACCGGGACGTGAATATAGGTTGCTTTTGGTAACAAGACGCTGTGCAGTAATATTGCAGTTTGGTTTAGGATATCAACTTCAAAAGAGTGATAGCCTACTTTGAGTTATAGAACAGGGAAACTACTTAAAAATCGAATTTATGGATCCAAAATATGGATGTATTAAAGAATGCAAACTCACATCTCAAATTGCCCACGTATTATGTGAACTGCCATTCACTAGACTATATTCTAGTCTAGTTCTAGTCTAGTTCTAGACTATGTTCTAGTCTAGTGAATGAAATAGGATTCAAAACTGAAATTGTAATTGAATCCCCTAAATAAATAAGATATTTTGGTCAAAAGACGGAGCAGGAGCTTGTCTTCATAGGCTATAACCCATTTAATCTATAATCTCCATGTTTTATCTTCTTGTCTCAAATAATTTCCATCTGTTGGTCAGAGAAGACATGTCTGACTAGACTCTCTCCTGCATATTCTTCACCATCACTAACATCACTGCACTAACATTGCACCACCATTTACCAAATGTTGAAAAAAAACATCCAGAAAGTGAAGGGATACAAAACGACAAGAGAATCTCCACAAGGTACAAGGTAAAAGAGGCCAGTCCTTAGAAGCTAGACATCGTATTTACAGGAACATATGCGCCATACTGTACGACAAGTACAAGTTCAACTCAAACCGGCTGAGGGCCAGCTTGTCTTTATCTTGGGAGGAGGGAGAAAGAACAAAAACTATTTCTTTTGCCATTTTTCTCTAAATGTCAAAAGCAGTGAAATAAGGAGTGCTTTGTTTTGATCGTCGTCATGTGTCCAAATGATGCAACTGCTGGGGTTGTCGGGCTCTGGGCTCTCCGGTACCGACAACAGGAACATTTGTCAGCAGTGATGACTCAACAGTGGAGGGTTCCTGAATCTAGGCCAAGCAGACAAACACATGACCGCCAATCCAGGCTACCAAAGAGACACAGGAGACAGCAGAGAGTGCGCGTAAGCAAGAGAGAAAGTGAGGGAACATGTGGACTCAAATACCTCTTTTCCACCAATGCAAACCTAGTTCTACTTCTGGGCTGGTGCTGGTTCAACTGGCAAAACTTCTCAGAACCGGTTTGCTTTTCCATGGGCTAGAGAGCAAGTCATTATGTCACTGCGACATAATGTATATTATGTACTGCTCTCCCAGAAACACTCACGCCAACTTCAGGCACAATATCAGCAATGGTGGACTACATAGTCTGTTTACAAATTTTGCTCCTGGCTTTGCCAGCCTACATTCAAACACGACTGGCACAACACATTTGTGCTGCTGGTCTTGATTGCTATATAATCACAAGAACGTACACAGTGTTTCTGATAGAATCAGATTATACTCCTAGTGGTCGCCAGGTTAGTTTTTAAGTTACATTCAAAAATGTTATCACCGCAAAAGCAGCATCGTATTGGTTGGTCTTGTTGGTCACGATAACCCCACACCCAGCCCCTGACGCAAGAAGTTCTTGGTTTGAGATCAGCAAAATGTTGGTGCCGCCCTGGAACCAGTTCTCCTGGCTGAGAGACGGTTCCTTGGCTGTTGAAATGAGAAGAACTGGTTTGAGATTAGGCACTGGCTCTGAACAGGCCCTCAAATCACGTTGGTGAAAAAGGGGTAAAAGAGAGGGTGTGAGGATTAGGGCTGCAACTAACAATTACTTTCATAGCTGATTCATTTTAAGATTAGTCGATGAATCATTTGGTCTATAAAATGTCCTTAATAATAGCAAATGCTCATCACAAGTTAACAGAGTCCAAAGTGATGTCTTAAATGCTTAAAGTCCTAAAGCTTGCTTTAGCTGACAAGCAGCCAAGGAAAACAAATGATACATGAACCAAATATCAGAAGCATTAAGCAGCAAATATGTGGTTTTTGTACCTGATAAATTACTTTAACAATTGACCCATTATCAAAATTAGATTTGATTAATGCCGTTGATCGAGGTTTCCACTAATTCTTGCATCCCTCACCCCTAGTGTGGATGATGCCTCGATGTCCCCACAACCTCTCATGGTATACCTGGTTAATATTTCACAAGGGGTCCTCAACTTTTGGATAGTGGGCTCTCTCTCCCTCTCTTGATGTTGGGGAAAGCTTTCGAGCTCTGAATGTTTCAACAGAAACCGTCAGACTGGGTTTCAGCATGCACGTGGCAACACACAGGAAAGAGGAAGCCAGCAGGAAGGGGAAAGAGCTTTGGAGGGAGAGGCTGCTGCTCCGATGAAGTGCTGTAACAGTATATCTGTATAATAAAAACATAGTACCATCACAGCAGTGGCAAGTCCATATGCCTACTACTGGGCGCATGCCCAGGAGTTTAGAAATTCATTTTCAATGTATTAATCTATTAGCAAATCTTTTACCAAACAATATTTGTGTTAAAACATTACATTGTTATAGATTACATAGCAATTGTAGTTTTTCCTCTGATTATTAATTTTATTATTTTTATGACAATGACTACACTGCCACTGCTGGGTTGTGATGCAAGTCTACACTGAAATGCTGCCTGAATGCTTCCCACTGCTCCACATATTTCACACATGTGCTGTATGTCATCTCCCTCTTTCATGAGAGAGATGCTAATTTTCATTTTTATGCTGATGTCACCGTTATTGCTGTGTGTCAACTCTTGAAGGCCATTGAATACTTGCAACATGCGTTTATTGTTGTCCAAAATACCCTACTTCCGATTCAACTCTTACTTAATGCAGATAATGCCAAGCTTGTGTTGTTTACCAACTCTAGGAATAGGCTAGAAAAAAAATCCATTCGGTAGGCCCTCTTGAGGGCTTGTTGAAGGTTTTCTATTAGTAACTACAGGTTTTTTTTTTATGCTGGCCAGGTCTCCCTGGAAAAATAGATTATTGAATCTCAAAGGGATTCTCCTGGTTAAATAGGAGTGGTGATTGTGGTGCAGAATTAGTACCACAATCACAAAAACAGTATATTTCTGTTGCTCTCTTACTTTAATATAAGAAAGAATTGTAAAAAATATCATCTACCAATACTTGCTGCAGATCATGCTGCAGATCAACAAATGGATACACACAATCTTGTGTGTCTTGTCTTCACAATATTCAGGTCTTCGATTTGGTAATATTCCTGATAGTAATGTTATATTTTCTTATTTAATTATTAATAACAATTAATTAATTAATTATTATTAATAATAATAATAAACGAATAAACAAATAAATAATACAATGTATTATTATTATTAGTAGTAGTAGTATTATTAATTAAATAATTAATTAAGTAATAATTATTATTGTTTCCTTTTGAGTGAGTGGACCTCCTACTGTTAAGAATAAGAATCTTTTCACCATCTCCATGGAGATGTGGAAATCCGATCAAAATAAACTACGTCTGCCTTGCTTTTCTTATTAATCACACAGAATGATTGCATTGTTGTCATCTGTTCACACCTGTGAATGGCAAAATGGATTCCCCAAACCAGACAGTGAAAAGATGTCCCACTTGGTCAGTGAGCATCTGTGGCCCTAGTCTCCTCAGTGTCGCGCACCATAGACACTAGTCGTTTTTTCGGCCAATTCATCATGTTTAATTGGGGACAGAGACCGTCGGTGAGAGAAATCACCCGGATTGGCTGTTCAGCTTAAGCGAATCAATGCACAAGGAGAGAAACTGAAGTAAGCAAAGCAGCAGACAACTTCATCAAGAGGGCACACACAAAAAGATAGAATTTTTTCCACTTCATTTCATATGATCATTCATCATGAATTCTTGATTTGAAGTAGCTATATTACAAAACCGTCTGAGTGAGAGTAGTGTGAAATGGTAGGAACAATACTGCTTTGTTTCATGTTTGTATATCCGCAGTCAGAGGTCTTCTGGTGTCCTGTATTGAAAGCTGAATACAGACTACTGCCACCAACTGGCAGTGGTGGACAGTCACGAAGTAGACGTAATTTGTTCCTGTACTTAAGTAACACATTGATGTATCTGTACTTTACTCAAGTCTTTCTATTTGGTGAGACTTTACACTTATACTCCACTACATTTCAAAGTGAAAATTTGTACTTTCTACTCTATTACATTTTGTGAAACCTCTCCCCGGCTCCCCGTACGATTTTTACCAAAGCGAATCAAATAATGAGAGGTCAAAGCAAGTACACCAATCAGGGCTCAGCGCGTGATTTGCTCTGAACTCTTTTCGGTGGATGCTTTATGCTCATGCTTACTTAGTACTACATAAATCATGGATATGATGGAAGAAACGGCTGACACTGCCTTGCCTGAACACCCTTGGCCTTATTTGCGCAAACTTTTTGAATCAGAGTAAAGGAAGAAGGACTCATTTTACTTTAAGTGTCTTCTCTGCCTGCCTAAGCCCAATACAATTTACTCTTTCAAGAATTCGCCCTCCAATTTAAAGAAACACGTTGAGGTAAGTGATTTTTATTCTGGTATGTTTGATGACTAGCAACAGAATTATCTAAATTTAATCTACGTTGTCTGCATTGTGTGCTCGGCTCAGTAAGTTAGCAGCTATATGTGAGCATAGCTCGTATCACACCACTCAGACATTGCAAAGCAGCCTCGAGAAGATAGTATATCTGATTACAATCAACGGGCATGCTATTTAGTACCATTTCACTGCAACTCGTAGAATATGCATGCTAAAAATTTTAAAAACTGAAATTGGAGACAAAGTTTTGAGTGTTTCACCAAGCCATTGTGTTTCTACCCAGGATGCTTGCACACCCACTTAAGCAAGCTAGCCACTAGAGGCTAGACCACTGATTTCCACAAGTCAAGTTGAATATAAATTGTAGCCTACTGCATTTTTACTTGTTTTAAATGCATGGTATGGCGCCTAAGCAGTTGGCTATTGGAGTTTGCTAATGAACAGTTCTGAAGTTCACCTTCTAAAGACCAGCTTTGATCAAAATCAACATAGTGTGTAGCCTAGATCTAGGACATGCCAAAATGTGTATCTTATTTATTAATGAGAGTATTAGTATGTGGACATGTTGTTAATAGTTGGATTTGGTTGGGGTTTTTTTCAGAGAAAGCATGCAAGTCACCTGGATAGATACGATGCTTTGACAGCCCCCTTGTAAAAGAAAAGCAAAGAGCCAAGAGGCTCCTTCAACTTTCAGACAGTTAAAGTTAGGTGAAACTAAGATAGTTACTCAAAGGGCTCCAGAGTCTTTAGTGTGGTGGAACAGCCATCATTTCAAGATCTCTTGCAAGATCTTCAGCCCACTGCCTCTCTGATGTCAAGGACCACCTTGCGACACAAGATAGATGAAGCTGCACTTCAGATGAAGAGGAACATCAAAAAACCTATGTCCACAGTTGACTTCATTGCTACGACAACAGACTGTTGGAGCGCAAGGCGAAGAGGTTTCCTTGGAGTTACTGCCCACTGGGTGGATCCCAATAGAGAGGTGCTCAGTGGCACTAGCATGCAGGCAGCTCAAAGGCGCACACACTTTTTATGTCCTGGGTAGTTTGTTAAATGAGATGCACTCTGATTTTGGCATACAGAACAAGATTATCCGAACTACCACAGATAACAGGTCCAATTTCTTAAAAGCATTCATAATAAAGGGTAAAGGGGGCATTTAGCAGACGCTTTTGTCCAAAGCAACTTACAATCAGCACATTTGTGGGGTTCGACATGTGGACAGTTGGAGGAGGGGAATCAAGGGGATCGAATCCCCGACCCTACGGTTAGTGGACGACCCGCTCTCTCCACCCGCTCTACCCACTGAGCTACTGCCGCCTCATATGGAGATCAAGATGAGAACAACTCTCCATCAAATGAGTCTGAAGATGATGGTGATGAGATGGGTGATGAGGACCAGTTGGATGGGATTGAAGTGGATTTTGTCGAGGTCACATCTATCTTAGATTACGGTGATGGTTTGCAATTTCAACTCTCTAAGCATCATCGGTGTGCCTGCCACTTATTAAACCCCTCCACAGTGGATGCGGCCAAAGCAACCTCAAATGATGCGTTAAAAAGATTGTCTAGATTAACTTTCTCAAAATGCTATGCACTGTGGAACAAATGTGGAAGATCTTCTACTGCTGCAGAGATTGTACATGTGTGCGGAATTCAGCTGATCCGTCCCAACGCGACAAGGTGGAATTCCTTGTTTCTTGCTGTTGAGAGAATCCTACCAATTGTTAAAGATCAGGGAGAGGGAGCTCTGAGAACTGTATTCACTTCACTCAAGTTGCCCATGTAAGTGTTGATTGGAATTGTTTAAATTAATGCATTGCTTCAAATAGCTTTAAATGTATTTTAGTATGTCATAATCTAATCATCATAATCTGGGCACAACTACGACTCCAGAGGGCCTAGAAATTACACTTTGTAAATCCTCCACACACACAGAGTTAAAACTGTGATCACATTAATTGATAAATTGCTCGTTTGAATCTGTTTTAGTTTAGTAGGTTTAGTCCAATCAAAATCGCCTTTCTAGAGGAGTATGCCAGAACCATGGGCCCACTCGCCAAGGCCTTCAACATTCTTCAAGCTGAAACCGATGTTCAGATGGGATGGCTCCTGCCTACTTTGATGCTCCTCATCACGAAGCTTAACAAAATTCACATTCATTCCAGATACTGCAAACCTCTGGTGGATTCTGTCCAAGAGGGACTGCAGCAGCGCTTTGGAGAAATGCTGCTAGAACCAGAATTTATTGCTGCTGCAACCCTTGTCCCAAAACATCCTGGACATCTGATGAAAACAAAATCAAACTAGGTAAGTCTACATTAGTGATCCAGTTTTGTTTCAGAAAAGTAGTAAAAGTTAGATTCACAGAAATAAAATAACAAAAACAGCTAAAAAGCATACAAGTTGAAACGGGTATATATAAGATTTATATTCACCTTCAAAATGTTGTCGTACTGAGATAACATGGAGTAATGCCTGATTGCAGTGACTTGATTTTTATCATTTATTGAAATGTCCATTTCAGGCATGGACTACATTAATGACCATGTGGATGAAGACACTTCACATCAGTCACCAGCTAATGGCTTGAGTGCATCAGATGAGGACTTCTTCACTAGTATGAAGACACCTGACGGGAGTCAATGCTCTCATGACTGGTCAGGAGAACATTAAATAATTAGAGGGCTACCTGGCCTCAAAAGTAGACAACAATGATATATGAAAGTCGTATCCTGTAGTGTGTAAGTTGTCTCTCAAGCTCAACACCACGTTACCGCCTGCCAGCACGGCTGGGCTGATTTTCAGTCCACAGAGGGCAAGGCTGGATGCAAAGAATTTTGAGAACCAGCTCCTCCTGAAGCGAAATAATAAAAATTTCAGCTTTAGGTAGATTGTGAACAGCTCTAACATTTCAGGCTTTTTAGCATGCCACTTGTGATTCAGGATAGGTCAGGTTAAGTAGTTTGTTGTGACTTACCTCTGCTTGTAACAGAGTACTACTCTCGATAATCTTAAGCACAAATTGGTATAGCATAGCTTGTTTTGTGGAATTTATGCAAAGTAATGTAATGGTATTTTTCCCTACTTGATGTCTGGCTGGAGTATTTTGTTTTGACTTTCTATATCTGTACCAGAGTATCACAACATACTACTTTGCAGTATTCAGTGCAGACTGTTATGCTCTCTGATTTTGTGGAATTATGCAAACACTAGTTCCTGTAATTACATTTTTTTCCACGTACTTTATTCTGTGTTTGTACCTAGGGTTATGTAGGGAATATAACTACAAACTACTTTATAGTCTTCAGCACAAACTGGTATAACACCACATTTTCTGATTTTGTGACATACAGATGTGATACAGTAAAGGAGCTTGTGTTTTACTCCACATTTTTATTAGAATTAAATATACAACCAAGTTACAAATAAATATGAATATAATGGTGTCTCTAGTGCTGTTATTTTATAACCACTTGGTCTTGCCTAATGGCAATGGATAATAATAATAATAATTATTATTATTATTATAATAATTATTATTATTATTATTATTATTATTATTATTATAATTCGTACTTTTTGCTCACACTGCCAACTGGCCAGGAGAGATATTCATATATAACGTATCTGCCAGTTGGCCATTGGCTGTAGTCTTTATGGTGTGTACCATTGCAACTTTTGGCCAAGACTGCTGGTTCTTTGACATTGGTTTGGTGTGTCAGGGCCTTCAGAATACCACTAGACCTTTGTTGAAAGAATGGAATATTTACAAAAGGTTGGTACTTTACTACACAGCTGTTATTCCCAAACTGCATTGCTATGACATGCTATGCCATTTTATGTCAGCGCAATGTCAGTGTCATGAACACTAGAGTTATAGAGGAAATTAGTTGACAGAAATATGATCAACTCTGACATGAACGGCATAAACGTAATTTTTGTTCACCTGTTAATTCAATCTTTTTAAATCTAATAGCCAAAATATAATATTTAATGAATGATTCAGCCTCCACCAAAGGAAATAATCCCTAGAAGAGTGTGTGGACCTCATGAGTTGTAACCAACAGAGCATAGCAGAGGGCAATAACATCATTCCACCCAGAAACGACCCTGCTCAGGATAAACTCACAGCTCGTGGTCGTTTCCATGCTGTCACAGCTGGCCGGACTTTGCCTGAAGACATTAAACTCACACCGTAATGTGTGAGTCTGATTGTAAACCTGACAACTGCAAAGAGAAAAGTTATAAGAGTCAGGGTACCTCCATACATGTGAATGTGCGCTGCGTGTATCCGAGTGTCTGCCTGCGTGCATGAAAATGTCTGCCAATGCTTTGCGTGTGCGTACAGCTGCATGTCTCTGTCAGACAGAGGGACAGAGAGATGAAACCAGCGAGAGACAGCAAGTCACCACATTGCCATGAGCTACAGTATGATTGGCGATGGAGCAGCCGCCCTGTTGCCATGGTGATGATGAACGCAGGGGAAGAGGGCTTCCCGGAACAAAAGACGGTTTTGAAGCAGACCTGTACTGACAGAGGAAGCTCCACCTCCAACACACCCTGTTGCTATGGAAACGGTATCTCTAACAAGCCCAATGTTTCCTCTTGAAATCTCAACTACAAGACCCAGATTTACAGCAGATATAAATCAACTGTGCATGTGAAGTAAGTTTTGTAAACAAGAGATCATTATTTGATACAAGACAGGTCTTGTACGATAAAAACAAAACCTGTAATTTATTCTCCCTCAGGCTTTCCTAAGCTTGAGAGCTGAGCTAATCTGCTATGGGTTCAACAAGAACGCAAGTAAGGTGGTATCATCATGGTGTTCATAAGTCCATAAACCCTGAAAATAGCTAAGCTCCAGTGGGAAGCAGAAATGCTTTTGATAAAGCAGATATTTATTTCAACTTCAGAGGCAGCTATTAATGTAATGGTAGGAATATTGGACACACATTGCTTAAGGTTATATGCATTTGTGTGTAAATTAAGGCATTTATATCAGCCAATATCTGTCAGAATAGTATCCACCTTCCAGGCTATTCCATTTCCTGTCACATGACCCCCTGCCCCACCATGCATAAGATAATTAGAAGAAGAGCAAGGAGAGCAGCCAATTAAGAGCGGGGGGATGCATGGTGATGCCTGCTGAGGGGAAATGGGAGCAGTCGTCGGGAGAGAAAATCGATACCCAGCTACAGCAACGTCCACAGTGCGTCACAGCTGATAGGCTGAATGTACTCCAGCCAGTCGATAAACACACTGCCCAGTTCCCGTCCGGAGAGACAGCCCTCACGGGGGATTAACACGCTAAGCACACGCCAAGGCAGTTCCTCCAACACACCTCTCTGTTCACACCTTTGTAGACCCCCAAAAAATACATGTCAAATGTAACTAGATGTTGCAGAACTAATCCGAGCCCAGAGAAGAGAGAAGCAGTTGGTAGTCTTGGGAGAGTGAGGGTTAGTTCCTTGGTCTGTCGCCATGTGTAGGGAGCTTCTTGGTGAGTCATATGCTGATCGCTGTGCGGACTAAAGGGACGTTCATTATATTGTGACACCCTGGACCCTGAGGTGTTCACACGGAAAGCACAAACAACAGCAGACAGTCAAACTCAACTGTCAAATAACACAGTAACATCTACACATACACAACCCAAACAAACAAACCACTTGCATCAGAGAGTGTTTCTCTCTGATGCAAGCATGCTTTCTCTAATTTCTTCCAACAAGGATGCACTCTCCCTGTACAACTCTTTGTGCTGGCCCAATGCAAGCCCGTTAGGAGAACACTTCTGTTGGCATATCTGACACTCATGAAGTCTCCCAAACTACCAATGTCTTCCAGCCTTACGAGACCATCCAGACCTCGAGTTCTGTTTCTCTCTGCAGACTAACAATGATCACTCTCACTACATGGACGGCCTTTCTCATAGGAGAATATGTTTTTGCTTTACTTACTTCCCAGAGTAAGCAAGAGTGAAGAGAGCAAGATTGTCACTCTGATTGGGTTTTTTTAAACACGTTACGCTGTGGCCATATTTGGAAAGCAATTGCTTCCCAGCCATGGCCAGAGTGATATTCATTGCACAACATAAACATGAATATCTAGCCTATCTCACAGGGCTACATTTCTTTGCCATCCATTGGAATTCACCAGCAGTCCATATGTGGCAATGAAGCTAATGGACTATAAAAAATCCAGACATCTAGAGACTGTAGAGCAAAAATGGCCGTACAATCTCCTGAAAGCCCAATCAACAAGAAGAGAGAGTGGTTGGTAGGGAGCTGATGTGACGAGGAAATGGAAAAGGAGGAGAGGATTGGAATATGCTTGATATCATACTACAGGTAACCTGGGGGGGGGCTGGGCACCAGCCCCACTGGTACCAGCTCTTAGGGGACCTTTTCTGCTCACCTGTGGTCTCAAAACACCCAAAAAGTAACTTGTCCCGTGGGGGGGTTCTTCAATATGGTTTAGATTCTTGGGAGTGCCTACTCCAGGAAGATCAGCAGGAAGGATTTCCTTTGCACATGCGCGCACACGCACACGCACGCACACACACACACACACACACACACACACACACACACACACACACACCAGTCGACTGGGCGTGGGGGTCAAGGCTTGCGTTCCCATCTCTTACCTGCGCTCCCGGTGAGGAAGAGGATGGTGCTGCTGGCGAGTGATGAAGGTGGGACCCCACAGGGGGCTGCTGTGGCTGGTACGCAGCCAGCCCACCGGCGGCGGAGTTGGGGGTGAGGAGGAGGAGGAGGGGGGCGCCGGGTACCCCCTCGACCCGCCGCCAAACCCATGATCTGACTCCGCCTCAGTCGTCAGGGACGACGCCGAGCTCCCCATCGCCAGGGTGGCGATGGGGGGGCAGACCGGTTCCGTATCCCCCACGGCACGATCACGTGTCCAACAAACCGATAGATAATGGGACTGAAGGAGCTGCACTCAGGAATCGTGAGTCCAGAATGAATCTCAACAGGGGGAAATGTGAGCTTTTACAGCACGTGTCCAGGGCGGACTGAAATTCCTCGCAGGATGTTGGCAGCCTACGGGAACACTGATATTGACCGACCCCGTGTCATCTTTCAGATATCCGCAGCTGCGGCGCAGGATTATCTGGCGATTTCGATAAAAAAAAAAGGTCCCACACAGGATATTTTGCACACCAGTGCTCAAACAACAACAACGTGCCGTGTTTACCAGCCAAGGTCGCGTCCTATTGGCCTAGGCTCCGAGACCGCAGTCCGTCTTGCATGCGTTTAGATCTCCACAATCAAAATACAAACATGACATATTTGGAGTCACATCTTTTGACTGCCCAGGGCGTGCTCAACTCCCCAAACCAGCCGACAGCTCTACAAGTTATCATGGTGTCATAATGGAACTTATGGGTCCCAAAATGATCTGGGTGCCGGGGCTTTAGTCTGCGTACGTCGGTGTGTGGTGGGGGGCAGGGAGTCGAGCTGATAATGCCGGGGGGGACGGGAGGAGACGTCGGAACACGTCTGCAGTGGGATCGGGGATCAAAGACGTTAAACCACGTCGGAACCAACGTGTTCCGCATTCACATGCACATCGAAGTCCGTATAAATCCGTCATGAAAGCGATATCCATATGCAAATTGGGTCGATGCAGCGGGAGGCTAGCCTAGGCTATGATCCTGGCTATAATGTGGTCCATGATCGTAAATAGTCACGCAGCACAGCTCATGCCATTTCATATCTATGTTGGATCATGCACGGGGCTTAATCGTCGGTCTCACACATTGGACTTTTATTTACATTTAAATAATGACAACGTGCACATATTGGGCGATTGGGGATGAGGTAGGATGATCCACTCTGCTACATCTGCGCCGACAAGACAGCGGCGTGGACACAATACGCGCCGCTGAAACCATAAGAAAGAGCCACGAAAAACCCCAGGTCTGTCTTCCAAAAAGGCGACGGTTCACCTCACATCACATCACAACCGCACACAGCCACCGGGACGGTGTGCTCCAGCCCGCGGTCTGCTCGCGACCCCAGCAGCCGTCCAGTCGATGCGGAGCCCCGGCTGGAGATGTGGAAGAGTCATCCTTGCTTAACGACTAGTCCGGAGGTCGATCTGGTGCGAATTATAAAATGCCCGTACCCGTTATAAACCCCGCTTTATCGCGATATCAAATTTTTATCTCATGTAAGAGATTGGGGAATAATTATTGACATGCCTGATTGCGTATGCGATGTGCCTCTCTTTCTCTAGCAGCGTTTACAGTGGCGCGCAGGCGCAGCGGCACCTCAGGGGGGTTTAAGGTTCAGCCTATCAAAATAAGTGGCGAGTCGGACACAAGGTGCGACCTCTGGGGAGCTTACCCACTGATAGGAAATGGCTTTATTTGTGGCTAAACTATAAAAGACGTAAATCAATCGTAGCCAGACAGGAAGGGAACTTTATTCGGAAGAATATAGCACCAAGCAAGACCTTCTGCACAACACTTTTGCTCTTTTGATGGCCTTCTTAAAAAAAATATAGTTTTTTACAATTATGGTATTACATTTACATTTAGGGCATTTAGCAGACGCTTTTATCCAAAGCGACTTACAATAAGTACATTTGTCATAAGAAGGTGAAACAAAGCTAGTCACCAGAACTTTCAAGCATTTCAATTGCTAGGTTAACCATTGCTAGTAGGCCAATACAACATGTGCCAATGGTATTATTATATTGTACATTTTTCCCCTCTGTAGGTGTATTTGGGTAAACTTTTTGTATTATTATTATTATTATTATTATTATTATTTTAGTATGTAAAGGGTCATTTAGTCTATGTATGTTCTTGTGTGCAAAGTTAGAACAATAAAATGGTGAATGAGAGACGGGGGCTTTCAAAAGGAACTGGATTACATAACTACTTTTGTAACTTCATAATATTGTAAGCAGCCCTGATGTGTGTGTGTGTGTGTGTGTGTGTGTGTGTGTGTGTGTGTGTGTGTGTGTGTGTGTGTGTGTGTGTGTGTGTGTGTGTGTGTGTGTGTGTGTGTGTGTGTGTGTGTGTGTGTGTGTGTGTGTGTGTGTGTGTGTGTGTGTGTGTGTGTGTGTGTGTGTGTGTGTGTGTGTGTGTGCATCATGTGTGTGGGTGTGTGTCTGTGTTATTGTGTCATGCATG
>OMKI01013808.1:0-11689 GCA_900302315.1 Phycis blennoides | reverse complement strand
CTTGGCACACAGAAAAACACAGACACACAGACACACACACACACACACACACACACACACACACACACATACATACACACATGACGTGAACCAGCCTAACAAGGTGACACACACACACACACACACACACACACACACACACACACACACACACACACACACACACACACACACACACACACACACACACACACACACACACACACACACACACACACACACACACACACACACACACACACACACACGCACACACACACACGCACACACATACACACACGAGTTCCTTCAAGTTCACACATGCCCAGATCACGATGTCGTTTTATTTAATTGTATGCGGTACTTGTCATTGGATAGTTGTTGAGGCACTTGCAGTGAACTCAAGGTGCAAGATAGACCTGGGGCTTCTTGCTCAAAGACGCCTACAGGGGTAAACTACGGTCATTGCGGAATTGAACCCAAAACCTTTTCGGCTGGGAGTCGTACACCAGAGCCACTACACACTATCCCACCCGTCAGTGTTACTCAGACAGCTCTTTTTCGTATCAGTCCCATTTCAATTTCATTGTTTGATTGTTTTTTTATGTGATTGTTTTTTTTAGCCTTATTGGGTAACTCTTCGGGTCCATGACATTAAAACAACATTTAAGTACATACATAAAACAGAAGACACGCATTCCTGAAACACAGCCAGGCCACAAAACAGCCATTTTGTGGCTGACAAAGTGAACACTGTATTTAGACATTCTATTTAAATATTCTATCCTACCCTTTGTTATTCGTCTCTCCCAGGATCTGTCCCAGCGTCGGGATTCCTGAAGCAGAGTGGCATCCACATGGACTCCAAGGGATTCGTCATCGTCAACAAGGTACACCACCTGAACCCCCATCCACGCCACCCACTGCCTGCTCAGTCTGGTTGTGTTTGAAAGGTTTTATGGGAGGCTTTTAGGTTCACGTTTAGTCTTTTAGCAGAGACACTTCATCCAAAGGGTCCTAAAAAGTGATGCTCACAACAATCTTAAGTATGAAATCAAAATTGCACTTGCTATAAAAATGTTAAGAGATATAGTGCTGGTTGCACAACTTGGTTTAGAAACCTGGACTAGAGCTGTTCTGGAGCATCATGTAACACCACAGTGTGGTTGGGTTTACGATTGAGCTCACTTTTTCGCCTATTTCTAACTTAACCCCTAACCCTATTTCTAACCTTAAACCTTAACCCCTAACCCTATCCCTAACCTTAACCCCTAATCCTAACCACACTGTGTAGCTACAAGCTGTTCCCTAGCATCATTACATATTGAGTGCATGCTGATTATTACACAGTACCTCCTGGTGTAATCACACTGTAACAGAACACCAACGTGAAGCGTGCCCTCTTTCTAAGTCATTTGGTCCTGAACCCCGTCTCTCAGACGATGCAGACCACCATGGAGGGAGTGTACGCCGGAGGGGATGTGGTGGTGTTCCCCTTTCCTCAGCGCAACAACAAGAAAGTGAACATTCCTCACTGGCAGATGGCCCACGTCCACGGTGCGAGTGTGGGGGATCAAACACCAGTATTATTGTTATCATCCTCAGGCAGACTGTGCCCTGCAGGCCCGCGTCCACACCCGCCGTTGATCAGCGCACAGGCGCAGGCTGCACGCATTAGTAAACACTGAAAACAAAGACTTAGAATAGAAGTCCTTGTCGAGGAAAGGTGCTTTTATTTTGAAGTCTGCTAGTTTTTCTATTTGAAACAGGGAGACTTGCAGTTCTCAGTATGTGCACACAATAGAAAAAGAGAAAATACAAAACTTGCTGACTTCGCAAGAATCGCGCATTTGACTATGCACTTTTATTGTGAGCTTGACAACGACTTGGATCAAGGCTGTATTTTCTATTTGTATTGGATTTTGTTTTACAGTGGGCTGTTAAATAGGGCATTGCAAATACCAACTTAAAAATAGAGTAATCTAGTCATTGGCACTTATTTTTGAAGTCTGTATCTTATCTTAAGTCTGTATCTTTTTCAGGGAGAGTGGCAGCGCTCGGCATGATGGGGAAACCCGCTGAGGTCAAAACTGTGCCTTATTTCTGGTCAGCCATGTTTGGGAAAAGCCTACGCTATGCAGGTGAGTGTGGTGCTGCTCCTTTGAGTCCAACAATGAGGAATCTTCGTGTATCAGGGAATCCATGTTTCCACTTGCTATGATGGAAAGTAAACAAGAAATCCCCCGAAAACTAGATTTCTGTTGACCCCGTAGTAGTGGCGGCACTGCCATCTAGCTGTCAGGTGAAGCTGTCTGATAACTCGCTGCATAACAGGTGGTTATATAGAGAGTTATCAGAGGTAAACACATTATTTTCTCTTTAGGTTATGGTGAAGGCTTTGATGATGTCATTATACAAGGTGATCTGGAGGAGCTGAAATTTGTGGCATTCTATACCAGGTGAGTACAACTAGAATAACATACAGATATCAATCAATTTATGTACATTCAGTACCAAAGTCAAACAAACGTGAATGTTTGTGTGTCCATAGCTTTATACTAAAATACATCAGTAGTTGTATAGCACCTTCAAACACATGTGTGCAAAGTGGTTTAGCAAGCACAATAAAGAATGATTAACAGCAGGGAAATAAAGACAAGAGGTGGACATAAGGGAAGGGAAAGGAGCATTCTGACACAGAAACTGTATGATGAATACATTTGAGATTCATCGTACATGTCGAAATGTCGTAAAGACAGTAAACGAATGAGAACATGAAATACGCTTTGGTCCTATCATATTATATCATACCTATCATATTATACAAGTTTGATGAAACGGTCTTTGTTATGAATGTGTGTTTGTGTGTGTGAATGTTCACCTTGTCCAGGGGCGAGGAGGTGGTGGCAGTGGCCAGCATGAACTATGATCCTATTGTGTCACGCGTGGCCGAGATCTTAGGGTCTGGAAAGACGATTAGGAAGCGCGATGTGGAGTAAGTCCATGTTGACGTCTTAGCTCTGCTGGGTGCCGCTACAGCTTGCTATGTTATGTTACTGCTAGGAAACACATACAGAATGGGATCACATGTCCCAAGAGAGAAAACACTCACACACTCAGAGGAAACCTTGAGGAGACATGGACCTTGTGATCTTAATCACATGGAAAGCATTACAAAAGTTAAACAATTGAGAGGCCATTAATAAGTAATAAGTATTAACAGAATAATACAAACTGCTCTTTCACCCTCAGTAACCTAAGTATGTACGTCATTTTATATAAGAACTGGGTTTGTTTTTCATGCACTTGGGGAATTAATTAAAACCCTTTTATATATTGTATTGGATCTATACATTTACACATACATCTATACAGTTGAGTTAATGCAGGCGGTTTCTTTCACAACACACTTATGAAGATGTGCTCTCTTCTAGAAGAGAAGATAAAGATAAATATTGTACGTCAATGTCGATGCCCTTTAATGCATGTGTCTGACCCGCGTGTCTCTTGTGGTTCTCAGGACAGGAGACATCTCCTGGTTGATCGACAAAAGCTCTCAATGAGCCGACCTCAGTGGCCCCCGGGGGCCGCTGTGAACACACAACAACTCTGGACCCTGACTGAGGCGGGGGCTGGGACGCAGCATGGCTCCCACCCAGGTGTGTGTGTGGGGGGGGGGGGGGGGGGGGCCGTGCCGGGGAAGGCCCTACCTATCGCGGCCCCTGTCCCTGGTCCCTCTCCTGGTTCAAGCTATGCTTCTCTGAGGACTCTGAGGGCTAAGGGCCTGCAGCAGCTGAGTCCCGGACTGTTCCTAAGTGACACTTAGGTTGGGTGAATCCCGCTGTGAGATGTCTCTCATGCCATGTTCCACTAACTCACTAAAGTGACGAGGAGTTCTGGGTTCCTCTGCTCTCCTGTATGTACCTGTACACATTGTTTAGAAGATGCCAGGGTTGGGCATTGGTGGGGGTTTTTTTACACGCAACATTGTACATAGCTATGATCCTAAATGTGGATAATTTTAACAGAATATCTATCTTGTCGTCAGCATCAACTTACTGCTTATGGTATGCTGCCCCAAACCTGGGATACAAACACATTGCAATGCAGTACATCTGCATGGCATCACTCACACCTACGTGTAGAATAGGAGACATATTGTCAATGAAGAGATGCCGTTAGCCAGTCAAAAGACACAAAAAACTAAAGGGCCTTTGTCTTCCAGGGCAGCAGAAACCCATCGTTCCATTGTTATGCATTAGATTGCTTAGATGTGCAGCGCGGTATTTCTTAAAACACCAGTAGACTTTAAAAAAGGTCACTCCCTTGGTGACCTGCTTAGACTCACTAATAGATTGCACAAAAACAAAATTCTAAATATACCTTATTTGCTAGTGCTTGCACAATAGAATATTTTCTAAGACTAAACTATAAAGTTCCTATAAGGTAAGAGGGATGGTTGCTCTTTGTTACTAACTCAGGGAACTGACGTTATCGGGCTGGTTGGCTCCGTCTCACCGTCGACCCACCGGTGGTTTTGTGTTCACTACTTCTTTCATGCCTGCTTGCTGCTTCATCACCTGGCTAGGAGGCTTAGAGGAGGCTGTGATGTCATGTCATGTCACTGATGAAGGGTCCAGAAAAACTTGAGCTTTGAGATGTTAATTATCACATGTTAAAAATGCATTTTTCTCCTGACTGGAATGGTATTTTTTATAACTAAAACTTTGAAATAAAAATCTTCAATAATAACTACCCACAGATTAAGCCTTCAAATGTTTATGAACTGGGTAAACAGTGTGATGTTTATGACAACATGATGTATATGGTTTATGCAACAGGTGTTAACGTAGAGCCGGCAGTGAGGCCAGAGGGCCGCCAGGTAGACGGTGTTTGTTCCTGAGCTACGTGGGAACCCACCTGACAAGCTGTGATGAACTGTTTCATGTCTCTGCTTTTAGGGCAGAAACTGTGGAATCCCCAAAAGACAACAGTGAGATCCTGCAGTACTGCAGTACAGTACCGGTACTTGAAATACAGAAATGAGAGACAACAGTTTTTGAAAGATGTTCCATCACTTATATTATATTGCATAGGAAATGTTTCACAACCACAAGGTACACAATACAATACAATTTCCCACAAGAGTGTGACAAAGTCCTCTCTACGGACAGCTTCACAGCTATATCAAGGCAGTGTAAGATCACCGCATGATCAGTGTGTATATGTACATGTACACACATGACAAACACGTGGGAAACAACAAACACATCATGTGATAAGAATTGCACCAGCCCTAACAAAAGAGTCTGTACTCGGAGAATAGTACAAAATGGCAGTCGGTCAAAAGCATCAGTGCCTTGCAGAGTTTCACAGCTGAATAACATGACGTAGACAACGCCTACTGACTGGGATCACGTCGTTGAGGTTTCAAAGCACCAAAGGAAAGGAAAAGAGGAGAAAGCACTTATCTTTATGAGACACTGTCACCACATAATTAAATAAATACAGAATATAGAATCAGACCTCCCCTTTTAACACTATCTGATTAACATGATGCCCTTACCATTGTAGTATTGCTCACACCTTTACCAAGTTTACCACCAGGGGCGGCGCCAGGGGGGGCTGGGGGTGCTACAGCCCCCCCCTGGATTAGCCCCCCTGGATTAGCCATAGCACCCCCATAGCACCCCCAAGAAAATCATTTATTTATTGTTTATTATTGTTATTCATTTTAATTTTGTGTGCATAGCACTCTCGGTAAAGCGGCAAGCACCCCCATAGCACATGCAGAAAAACATGTCTGCCGCCGCCACTGTTTACCACCCTGATGACAGAGAAACGAGGAACCCGAATATAGTCGGTTAAAGTTACTGACACAACGACTGCCCATGAAAGAGTATTCACCTCCGAATTGTTGTTCAAGTGACATTCTGCTGCCAGGAAGTCAAAGCAAATCAACATTGAAATCTTTAAAAAAGTTACAAAAGTGAAAACAGCACTTGTAAACAGCACTTTCCAGAACAAATGTTTCACAAACAATTAAAAATACATTCACATTATTACATGAAATGCCTTTTCTGAAATAGTTTCTGACGTAGATGTCCTAGTATCAAATAAGAAAGGAAAAGGCACTTTGAATTGGACATAGATTGCTTCTGAAGCGAATCACAAGAGCCCCACAGTTTCAAGACAGAGAAACAGGTCTGTTGCTCTTATTGTTGCATATGTTTTTGGAGTAGTAGGAAAATATTGTAAAAATATCTATATGCTGTTCCAAAATATTGTCATTGACATTCATCGGGTATTAATAGTCATATTCGGCCGCACACTGTTGGAGGTATGATTCATACAACTTCACCTGTGAAATAGTAAAAGGATTTTATGAGTTTTACAATTTTAGAATACGGTTCATAAAAACTCGATCAGACATTTGGCAAAGATTGATCAAACTATATTTCTCACCTTCTTGAGTTTGACGACATCCTGAATGTAATCATTGTAATCAGCAAGATTTCTCTTCTCCTTCTTGGTCAGAGTCTTAGTGCCTTGCCTGGGAGACCGGCCACAACAAGAATCATTAATTTAACGGTTAATTTACAGTGGAGAGCCAGAGCCAAAGGCTCTGTGCTGTTGTGTGTAGGAGATGCTACATGTACAAGCTGTCGTCTATGACTACAATTTGTGCCAAGACACGTCTACTGTGTCAAAATGAACCAAGGCTTCTGATTCTGTTGGGTTAAAGCAGCACTATGAAGGCTTTTCACTGCATCACTTTTGTTCAAAAGGTATTTGAACCATTGAAAGTCAAGGGCATAAAGACACCCACACAACGGCCACTCCACCCTCTAAACCACCTGTGAGTCTGTGGTGACAAACAAGACAAAATAAGCCTTTAAACCAAAGAGATGGCTGTAGTGAGACAGTTACATAGTGTCACTTTACTTTATGTCATGACTATCTATACTATAGTGTATTTATTCAAATATATATATATATATATATATATATATAAAATGCTTACCGGGCGAAATATTTGGATAGAAACATCAGGAGGTAGCAGAAAGCACCAAATATCATCACCACAACGACTTGACCATCTTCTGGTATCCAGTCCCACAGGTACAGTACGATGCCCTGGCCAACACAGCAGAGCCTCAATACATCCATTTTAACATCGCTCAAATAACGATCAAATCATGTTCCCTAATGAATGTCTTGTATCTTTGAAAAGCGATTTTAATATTTACCATTTACAATGATTCACTGATTTGTCATTTAGCGAACACTTTTGTCCGGTGAAGGCGTGATAGGGTTAAAACGACGTGTGTGTGTGTGTGTGTGTGTGTGTGTGTGTGTGTGTGAGTGGAAGCAGATGCAATTTGAGGACGCAATCATTTTCTGAGCTACAAACAGGTTGTCGTGGGTCCAAAACACTGTCTTAGACATAGACATGATCTACTTTGATTTATACCACAGCATTGTTAAATATGTGATCCTGATTGGTCAATAACGTTCCAAGGGTGTGCGTTATTTTTCACCTCTGCCCTTTTCACAGTTCAATCAATGAGTCTGAATCAATCTGAATCAACCTGAATCAACCTGAATCAATCTGAATCAATCGGCTCCCAATCTCACGACAGCCGCTTACTGTGGAGATGGAGAGGACCCTGGCAGCTCCCTCCCCCACCAGGCTGTCCAGCTCCCCTTTGGAGAAGGTGTTGACGATGAAGCTGAGGATGAGGAAGACCGGGAGGAACATGCCCAGGAGCCCACAGAGGAAGGAGTGCACACGCACACTTTTGTTGTGGCTCACGTCGGCCCTGAGGGGAAAACACCGGCCGAGGAGTTTCAGAAAGATCAGAAGAACTTTATCAATTCCATCGGGGAAATTCACGGTTATCAATTTAATGTTATTGTTCATTATTCATATATTACTACATCTTTATGTGAGCTGAGTCAGAGGAGGGTAGATAAGATAAGTAGTTTATTAATCCCATAAACGCATGTTGTATTATTCATTGTTAATATATTAAATAATAATAATAGATTAGTATCTGATTGTATTACTATTGCCTTGAGAAGTGCCGCTGAAAGGCCCAAGCTTGCTCAGGCGACCGCAGCCTGTAACAAGAACTCCAGATCACTTATACTTTGACATGAGCCCCTAACAAGGCCTCCAGCAGTGGCGTGTTCAGACTGAAGGCTCATACCGGTCCTGGGCGAGTCGCTGGCTGATAGTAGAGGTGATGAGGTTGCAGTCCTTCTCCAGCTGGTCCAGGGTCTTCTGGACCGCCTGGTTGATGGTCTTCTCGATGGTCTGACACATCCCCTCGATCTGGTTCACGCAGCGGCTCGGCTGGAGGAGAGGACCCCCCCCCCAGGTTAGAGTTTCCGCCCAGAGCGGATCGCACTAGTCCCCCAAAAACAAATTCATGCAAACCCATCTCTCGTTTCTGTTAGGCCGCACTTGGGGCAGTTTGTTTTTTCATTAATTTAATATATTCGCATGATTCTTGCATTTTTTGGTTGTATCTCAAGTGTACACGCTTATGTAAGTCGCTTCGGAGAAAATAAATAACTGAAATAAATGTCATGTAATATAATGTACTGCATCCAACCACCGCAAGCCTGCAGGTCGTAAGATGAACTATCTCCACCATGAGCCACCTACAGGCCATGAGACGAACTACACGTGAGTCGCCTCTGTCAGGGCTGCTGCTGGGTCTCAATGGCCCCGCGGTGAAATAAAGAATTCACCATAACTTTAAAAAATGTAGCACCATTCAGCGTTCTGCTCAGAAGGAAATACCCGAGGCATTTCCATGATATGTCCCGGGGGCCAGTGTCAATCAATGCTGTGCCTAGCAATCAATCCATTCATTGATTGACAGACACTTGCCCCTGGAAAGAGGTGAATTTGTGCTCGCTCTGCAAAAACTAGGTTTCTTGCCGGGTGCACGGCCTCACTCACTGATCACAGAGCTGGGGACGGGAATTACTCAGCACTGTGACCACCATTGTCAACTAGGTCTGAGTAGTATATTGATCCCCACAAATCATTCACCAGCTATCTGCAGCCATCTAATGAGCTGAAATAAATAAATACAAATAAAATATGCAGTTTGCATAACCTGGTGAACCAGCCGGCTGCGTGAAAAGAGATGTAATTAACATTTAATTAATGAAAGAGACATTTAAATGCAATAACAAAGACTCCCCCCTTGATCTACTGCAAGGAAGTCAATCCAAACTGCAAAACAAAAGTTAAATCACGTATAGCCTGTTATAGTCACATATGAATCACTGAGAAGAGGAACCCCCACTGGGTTGGAGTCACAGCTACATCTGGTGCTAAATCTCACAATGACTTTCAATTATGTTCACAGAATAAAAGTGCTGACGACTGAATTTTTCTGAATCCTTTCTAGCATGCGCCATCTCGGTTGTGTAATCGACCCAAGTTGAGCTTCCAGCGACGACACCGGGTTGCGTGCTGGGAATAGTTCAGACAGCGTTCAGTGCGTTTAACTCATAAAACACCATGTGAGGTTTATATATTAACAAAGCCGTTGCGTTACTATTCTGTTGGCTCGAGGATGTCAAACAAAGCCGTGATCTGATTGGAGGGCCATCAAAGGTTAAGCTGTTTGACCTTTTGAGTGCAGCGTCCAGGTGGACAGCGGTGAGGTCAGGCTTCCCTGAACCCCGGAGGGGGTTCACGGCTTTACTCTGTAACGCTGTGGGATTACCTTCTGAGGGTTGGGGATGTATATGGTGGACATCTCAAAGCCACACTTGTTGAGGCCGGGCCGGCGACAGAGCTCCTGCACTATCTGCATCATCACGCGCTGCGCACAGGAGAGACGGCAGAGGAAAGAGAATCCTGTTTACCATCACCGACATCAGGCTTCAGGTGCAGAGGAAAGAACACAATAATATGCAAGATATACACACGGTTGGCTATTTGGGCGGGGAGAGCTAAAAAAAAAAAAGAATACAATAAGCTATATATTTACATATCTCTATCAGTGAGCTGTCGCCCGGTTGCCTTGCTGGAATGAAACAAATAAAAAGAGGGGGAGATAAGTTCCCATAAGGGGAGTCCACATGCGTCCCTGTGAGCGGGGCGCGGCGGCGCGGTCTCTCCCCGGGGGGACGTGCCTGCCGGTCCGTCTCGTTGCCCGCCTCGTCGGCCTTGCTGAGGAAGAAGTGCAGCTTGTCTCCACACGTGTTGCTGAGCTGCTCCACGATGTTCAGGGTCCGCTTGCACAGAGCCTGCCCCATCGGGTCGAAAAACACAAACACCAGGTCCGCCTGCTCCCCTGCAGACGGACGGACGGACGGACGGGCACGGGAGACAGGCGGACGGACGGACAGAGAGACAGACAGACCGGCAGACAAATGGACAGACGGGTGGACAGGCACACAGAGACATAGATATGTAAAAATAAACAATACAACATCAAATATAGATTCCAATATAAACACAGTCAGGAACAAACATTGATATAATTAATGTATAATGCATGTTTAATCAACGTATTTAATACAGGTACAAAAATGTACATAAACAAGACATATCCATAAACACATAGGTAGCTATATCCACAACGTGCTTGGACATTCCACTCTTCGGGGCGGCGTGACCGTAACCCTCGGTTACGCCGCGGCCGCGCGCCTACCCAGCCAGGTGATGGCGCTGTTGACGTTGAAGGGGTAGACCATGTCTCCATCCACCAGGCCGGGGGTGTCCACGAACGTCAGCAGGCTGAACTTCTTCTGCTTGGAGGTGGAGATCTCAGCCGTCAGGTAGTCGGTGACACCTACGACATGCAGATGATGACACACGCGTGTGGGTGTGTGTGTGTGTGTGTGTGTGTGTGTGTGTGTGTGTGTGTGTGTGTGTGTGGAGACTGCAGACGAGGCTCTGGTAAACCCATTTGTATTTATCATGAAGCTGCAGTGCAGTCAATACTGGGTTGCTGATGGAGACCAGAGATGTAAAACGACCATCATAACAAGAGCCTTTACATTAGCAGTGCTTCTGCTCCTATCGGGTGTATAGATTAATTTCCTCATTCATTATCACCATTATTTTGTGTAGTTTTTACTTATTATTATAATTATTATAATTTCTACGACTGCCCTGTACATATTTTACACGCATCTCATGTTATTTTATCTTACAGCAACAACAATATCAACCATAATAGTAATAACAGTACTAATATTAATACTTGAGCCGTCCTCTGTAGGGATTGTGAAGTGCGCGTCAGGATGAAATAACAATAATCATAACAATCAGGAGGAGGACCGTGCAGGCGTCGGCCAGTTGTCATGGTTACTCACAACAGCTCTTCAACTGGCAGCTTTAGCATGGGTGTGTGGGGCATAAAGCTAGCTAGTGAAGAACGACTGTGACGCAACGCACTGGATGTTCTCGGGGCTACAGCGGACCGCTCAGTCACTTACACAGAACACAGAAACACGTACTGCATGGGCATATGCATTAGACCCACACAGATAGAGAGACACACGCACACACAGACATGCACGCACACACACACACACACACAGACACACAGGCACACACACACACACACACACACACACACCAGTACAATGTGATTGGACCTAGTTCAGAGGCGGTGGCAGGTGTCAGCCTCCAACACAGATCACACCCTTGTGCTAGAGTCACAGCCTCCTG
>OMKI01013783.1:0-11448 GCA_900302315.1 Phycis blennoides | reverse complement strand
AGGGGGAGGAGATGGTAAAGGAACCTGTGAAAGACAAATGGCCTCTCTAACATCCCCCTGTGCAGCTGGAGGGACAACAAAGAGCTACAGCAGCATGCATGTTCCTGGGCAACTCTTTTTTATAAGTGGTAACCTACATAGCCTACTGTGCATCGTCTGTCATTCACTTAGTGTGTGTTTGTGAGTGTGTGTAAATAAAAAATACAAATAAATAAAACGAACGATATATATATATATATATATATATATATATATATATATATAGGGGTGTTTTTGTGTCCCCTGTAGTCACATTTCCGGTCTCAAGGGACTTCCCAGGTCCACATCAGACCACATACACACTCTTGACTCTTGAAGTGCCGAGGCTGGTATGTGGTGTGAACTACGCTGCGATCCGCCACTAAAGTACCGCCGGCAGCCACCTCCCGTTGTGTCCTGTCGCTATGGAAACGTCAAGGTTGCATATCGACGTATCGATATCACGTTGGCTGGTGTGCGCCGGCTGGTCCTCTTGTGTTCTCTTGCGCCACGCGAACACAATGGTCCACGGTCAACTCGGGCTTTGTACGGACGGTGTCGCTCCGTACGGGCGGGCGGGGTGAAGGGTTTGTTTGTGTGCGCGTGTTCGGCTCGTCTTTCAGAACGTAGGACCTGAATGAACGTGAGCCGTGTCCCTCCTGTGGCGAATGGCTTCTCGTCGGGATCAATAACACGTCCTTGTTGATGCTCACGTCTTTGTTTGTAGATCGGTAATACGGCGAGAATGACCACTGTGGTATATATATTTATATGTTATATAATACATAAATACGCTATTTATGCATAGGACCTATAGTGTATATCATTTTTATATTTTATATTTATTTTATTTTATACAACATTTTATATATATATTATCATGGGTTTTTTTGTTGTTGATTTCGGTTTGAGATCGGATTGGTAGTTATTGATAGTTATTATATCTGTAGTTATTGGTTAGGGATACTTATGGGATTGGTTATTGATGGTTGATGGTTATGGGCCACGCCATTGAGGGTTACGCCATCAGTTAGTGATAGTAAGCCGTGGGATTGGCTGTCACTCCTCATGGATCCGGTGGCTCCCTCAAGCCGAGGCAGACGTCGTCTGGGCCGATAAAACCACCGCGCTCCGCTGGGCCGAGCGCCGGCCGTGTAAATCAAACGACCAGGACTGCTGTCATCAGCACCTTCTGCAGCACTCCATCACCGCCTCTAAGCAACATGAGGCTGACTTCTTTTTCACCGTTCTTCCAATACAACGCCGTCCTCGCGGTAAACACGCTCCTCGGCCAACATAGCGCTGGCTTCACTGTCGCTCCGCTGCGCGCTCCTCTGCCGACGTGACAGCATGTCTTCAGATTACAATCATTTCCACTCTGTTGCTCGTCTCTCTTTGATTCCGTCTGTCTGTCTGTTTTCGCTGTCCGCCTCTCTCCCTTTGTTCGTCTGATTGTATTTCCTCTTCCTCTCTCAGCAACGCTAATGCACACACACACACACACACACACACACACACACACACACACACACAGTCTTGTGCATATATGCACATGCACACACACACACACATACACACACACACACACAGACACACAGACACACACACACACCCACACACACTCGCACACACACACACATACACACACACACACACAGACACACAGACACACACACACACCCAAACACACAGTTTGACTTTCCCATCCCTAGAATCGGCTCTTTAACACGGTGGAATACAAATGAGCCGTGCTTCAGGCAGAGGAAACAGCTGTCAGTGTAATGGCGGTGTCTGTCTGGTGCCAAGGCCAGAGATGGATCAGAGAACTCCCCTGCTAATGAGAGGACAGATAGGCACCTGCTTCACTCTAACCGAGCTCTGTACGAACAGAAGGTCTGAGTCCTCGATGTCCCGTCGCGATACCACAGTGACCCGCAGCCTCCTGCTTTAGGTCACCACCGCTACTGCTACTGCTATCGTTTATGTCAAACCATGGTCGTCAAATGGCTGAGCGGTTTGAATCCCTGTTGCTCTGTCTATAGGCGTGTTGGGGCCGGTGTGTCAGGCTTAATTAAGTGTCTCTCTTCATTGTCTTAAGGCCTACAATTACATTTTGATTTTGCTTCAATTCTGTCAACCGCACATTTCCAATTATCGAAGACACAATCAAGGACACAATTAACAGACGCACAGACTTATGAAACACAATCGTTGAAGGTTAGTTGCGAGTTGGTAATGACGTGTAGGAAATGGATCTTTCTCTGTTCTCTGGATGTTTCCCTGGAGAGACTTCCTGTCTGTTTCAGTCTCACGACCGGTGTGTGCCACCCACACAATCTTTGCTATGTCACTCACACCCCTGTGTTGTGCACATACCATGCGCACACGCACACACTATTTCACGCTATTTCACACTTCTGTGTCTTTGTTTATGTGTCTCTCTGGAGAAGTGAAGCTCATTATAAAACATTTCTCAACTTTCCTTCCAGATCCTCAACCTGTCTCTCTCTCTCTCTCTCTCTCCATCCTTTGGGAGATCCCCTTCACTCACATGAAGACAATGTATTGCCTTAGCTGTCGATTTCCCTGTCTCTGTCGCCCTCCCGCTATATGCGTCTCTTCTCTCTATCTCTTTCTCTCTGTATCTCTACTTCTCTCCATCTCTCTGTGTAACTCCTCACCCTATGATGTTGTTAAGTGGCATGGGGATTGAGATTGAGAACAGATGAGTGGCTGGCAAGGAGTGGAACAACCGAGGCAATGTGTTGGCCCATGAACCTACATGTCAGCGTTCATTCGTATGTACGTGGAGCAAATATTCCAGAACATTTAGAACACATATTGTAGTTCCAAGAATGCATGCAGGGTGAGGTTAGAAATGTGCAGACGGACACACAGCCACTAGCAAGGAGCAGTGGCGTATCACAAGTGAAATAATGAAGGGAATCGACCCTTGAGTGTCTGAAGAGTCTAGCGCAAGTCAGTGCACGCCCCCGCCCATACCTCGTGTTATGAACACAATAAGTTGTTTCTATTTTGAAATGCGTTTTTTTTTTTCCATTGATCGATAAACTGTTAGTGACGTTGAGTGTAGCCGGAGATGATTCGCGACGATCCTTTCCAGAGACGAACGTGGCTCTAATGTTTCTTATTTATCTTTGTCATGGCGACATAAACCGCCAGAAAGGGTGTTGTGTGTTGTGGCTGCCGAGCTCACGCCTTCACGGTACACCTGAGAGTCTGCCGTACGCTCCACGTTTGGGTCTTTTTTTTTTTCCCTCTGGTACACAATTTCTGCAACTAGTCTAAATGTGGAGTCAAAAATAAAAACACGGCTCATCTGAGCACCTCGGTGTCTGAGCGACCTGGGTTTCATGCTGGGCTAACCCCGAGAGATGTGGCTTTATTAATCAGTTGCGACGGCGAGAAGCGTACCGGTAGGCAAGAGTAGGGTGGGTCGGAACATTCCGTCGCCAGGAGGGTGAAGGTGTCTAAAAAGCGCAAATAAACAAAAAGAATCAACGAACAATTGGATCAGTGTCTCCGTTTGGAAATCACACCCTTTGTGCCAAGGGTTCGAGCAACTTACTGCAGGCAAATAATACCTTATCTCGCACGTGGCCCAAATGCATTTGGACCATCTTGACTTCAAGTTGAATGTTGTTTGCCTCAAAGTGAGTTGATAAAACTGTGTTGTTGTGGCCAATGGCTCCGGACCACTGACCTTGAATACAAAGCTGATGTGGACCTTCGACTAATACTTCTGACGACTTCAGGGCTACTGTTTAGACGTGGTGGTCGGGATTCTGCATCTGCTGCATCTCATGCGTTGATGAGAATGGTGACAGAAAGACTTCCTACGCAGTTTTTTTTGCCTACTCTTACATGTCTTCTCTTTTCTCTTTTCAGATTGGTCTCTCCACGGAACCGTGATCAGGATGATGTCAGTCATCTAAAAAACATCAAAAGACAACAATAAAAAATTGAGGAGCGAATGAGCATTCGTGAGATGACATTTCAGCCCGTTGCCAGGCAAGCGAAGCATCTCCATCAAATAGATTCTAAACGAGAAAAGACATCCAGCCATTCGTCGAGGAAGCCATAGCTCCTCATAAATGGCCAGAGGGCTCCACAGGTGTCTCTGAGTGTACCCGGTAACATCGCGAGGATGAGCAGCCCACCCGGCCTCCAGGGACTGCGGGGCAGCGGCACGGGCCAAGAGATACGAAACAAGACCCAGATCCAGCACTCGCACGCCGGCGACTCCAACGCCAACCAGCTGGGCCCCGCGGGGGGCCCGGGGGAGCGCGGGACCCCGGGGGACGACGGCTACCCCACCGGACGCCTGCAGAGCGCGGCCCCCCGCGGCGAGGCCCACCAGGGCGTCCAGCTGTCCCGCTACCAGTACGGCACGGCCAGGGAGGAGGACGACGACGGGGAGCAGGACGGCGAGGACGGCGGGAGTTTTAGAGACGGCAAGGACGAAGAGGGGCCGATGTCCATATCGTCCAGCTCCACCGCCAGCTCGGCCTCGCTCGGCGGGAAGAGGAACGACAACGAGGGCGACCGGGGCGGAGGGTCGCAGGGCGAGCGACGGACCCCGGGGAAGCGAGTCAGCCACAGCTCCGAGGAGCTGGACGTGTGCGCGGAGAGCTCGGCGGAGAGGGGGGAGGCGATGCCGGCGAGCAGAGGGAGGGAGCGAGAGAGGCGCAGGCAGGGGAGTCTGAAGGAGTCCAAGTCCGAGACCAACGTGTTTGTCTCCAGTTGTCTGACGGCCGTTTCTCTGAGCGGAAGTCTTGCCAGCGCGTTGGACAGCAGCGGCGTGGCCCCGCCCCCTCTTCCAAACCCCAACACCAGCTACCACCCCAGCACCTACAACGCTACCTCAGCTCAGACCAGGAGGAGGGCGCCCGCTGTCGACGCCAACCAGAACTCGGCACCGGCCCCGGTGCAGCATGGCCTGGAGGATTTGCACATGCAGCGCCTCAACCAGGGCTGGAGACAGGAGGATGGGGGTCACTATGGAAACGGGCTGTCGTCGTCAGACGCAAGACTAGGCCTACGGAGGAAGGGGGGTTTCGAGGAGAGGGTACTGCCGCCTCGGCGACAGCAGTTAGTCCGGCCGCTCTGTCAGAGCGAGACAGGGAGAGGGTGGGGCTTAGCCGAGCCAATGACCACGGCTCCACAGAGGGAACCCGAGCAGGTGTATTGTCAAAGTCAGGGGACCAACAAGAGGTTCCTGAAATCAGCCTTACGCGAACCCTCGGACGTCTCTCACCTGTACAACATCCAGATGCTCTCTCAGCGGAGACAGTCCAAAGAGCTAGCCTCCGTCGAGGCCCAGTCTCTGGACAGACATCCATCCACCACGAGGCGTACCTCCAGCCCTTCCAAACTACCACCCAGCGCAGAGAACAGAGCCCAGGCCCAACTCACGTACAGGAGGAACTGCTCCAGTCCCAACAGGTCCACGGTTGGACCCAGGACGTCCACGCCGCCTCAATCTCCTCTCAGGACTCCCCAGGGGTCTCCACGCAGGCAACCCTCCATGTTCCTCGTCTCCAGGACTGTCTCAGGGCCTCGACACCCCCAGCCCCATCCTGGGACCAACCCTGCTGTCGAGGCATCATCTCAGGGTAACAACACCAGCGGTCTGAGACCCCCAGTCAAAACCAACATAAGCACAAGTGGAATCCCCAAAGCGCCTACCAACCAGCAGCAGCAGGGCTCCCCGAACCATTACCCCAACACAAGCCCCAGGGAGACCTCTTCTTCCCCCAAGGGGAGCCTGAAACCCAAGGGTGTGCGTCCCAAAATCATCACCTCGGTGCGTAAGAGCCCCCAGGTCAGGCCGCAGGTGGTGGACGGGCCGTACCAGGTGTCCTCTCTACCCGCCAGGCTCTCTGCATACTCACAGGCCCAGACCAGCCCCCCCGAGGCACCCCAGCGAGACTCCCCCCCGGACGCCTCCTCCTCCTCCTCCTCCAGGGTCAGGGGCCCGGCGGTGTTCAGCGCCTCCAACCTCCTCTACGAGAGGTACCGCCAGGAGATCCAGACCAACATGTACCCGCCGCCGGGAACCCTCAGAAGCGGCGCCAGGCCTCCCCCCGGACAGACGCACACTTTGCCCACGGCGCACACTCACACAGGGGTGCACGCGCACGCGCACGTCCACGTCCACGGCCACAGTCACACGGCACCCCCCAAACTGGCCGGCAAGGGAGACCACTTTTATGGGACACCGAGTGACAAGAGTACACCCCCAGAGGTGAGTAGTAAGCATTGGCTGGGTTTGTTTTTGGTTCCTGGCCATAGTGCCGGTTGACATAAGATGAAGTACATGTCATGATATGTTTGTTGGCAAGTGACACTGTAGTTTCAGTTCCTCTATGGAAGAAAATAACAATATTTGGGCCGTAATAGTCAGCAATTGAAAGTGTTTGCACATCGAGTTACTTAACCTAGCAGAAGTACAGCTTTGCACAGCTTCATGTGTATTCACCAGCCATTTAGCTACGATTAGCAAGTGAATGAGTCTGACAGGTATGCAAAACATCTACAATACCAGCAGAAGCAAGAAAATCTGATCAGTCATCAAAATAGGGTACATAAAGAAAGTTTGTTATTTACACATTTTCTGCTTATATTCTGAAGTGACAGAAGCTCAGAATGGTTTTAAGTGTGTTGTTTTTTAATCTAGCCGGGCAGACCAGCCAGCTTCGGAGGAATGTCCAGTGATGACACTAGGATGGCTGCCCAGGTGGGTGCAACAGGAAGTCTGCTGCGCTCAGGGAGGGGCCTCCGACTAGGCTTGGGCGCCGTTGCCAGGACAACCACAGGCTCAGTCAAGGGCAGGGGACCTGCACAGGGTCAAAGGTCAAGTCTAGTTTTCAGCCAACCAGTGCAAGCCGTGAGTCGCGTGGCCAGTCAGAAAAGCCTCGAGAACACAGGTAAGAAATTATAACAATAATGGATACATACAACATACAACAGTGTTTTTTCTTTGCATTTCTGTTGAGTGAATACCTCCCCCTGGATATGACAAAGTATGAGAATGGATGCTACGGCATTCATTCCATCAGAATTACTTCACAGCCCCATCTCAATATATTGAGACACTATTTATATTCACACATAGCACCAAGAAGCTAGTGTTACTTTTCATAGGAAACCTGAAGCTAATTTGTCTTATCTTCTGAGGCAGAGAAGTGATGTAACAGAGCTGCCTCATCGTCCTGTGCTCTGATTTAGTTATCAGGCAGTCTGGGGACTATCTCCCCCATCATTAAAATGCTCGATCTCTGATCTGATTGGTGGATGTGAGCACAATCCAAGGGGAGTTTACCCACTTGGATTCTCTACAGTTACAAAGTAGAGAAGAATGGGTCTGTGTTGGATGTGGATGGAGCAGTGTTCCATGCACAAACATGAATACAAAAATACATAATTACATAACTACATGTGTACACATATACTACATGTGCTCACATATACATTCCAACACGCACACATACTCATCTACATTTGGAGACATGTGGATATATACATTCAAACACTGCAAAACACATGAGTGAGGGACATAAAAGTGATGATGGATTATGCAAAACACAACCCCTTGAACTAATCCTCCCACACAGCATTTCTCCAAGGAGATGACATATAAAAACGTACATCTGCAAATCATGCCGATTCCGCAGCCTTCTGCAGCAGTCAAATGTGAATCACTGCTCAGCAATCATGGGTGGATTGAAGTGTGAACCGGCATGCACGCAGTTCTGCGCATGGCTGGAAGCCAGTGCTGTTAATGACCTGCATATTTAATCCAAGCCCTCTCCCAGGATGCACACATACACGTACTAACACATACACACACACACACACACACACACACACACACACACACACACACACACACACACACACACACACACACACACACACACACACACACACACACACACACACACATGAACACATACACACACATGAACACACACACACACACATGAACACACACAATCTGCAGCTTCGCATACAGAACAGCGTAGAGATCATCATCATGCTATTATCCATCATCATTTTCTTCAATACATATGTGGGGGCCCGAGCAGTTGTGCTCAGTCCCTGGAGGACCCCCAGTGCTGTTGGGCCCCTGGGGGGGCCTCTTGCTTTTGAAGTGTAAAGCGAATTAGCGCCAAAGTACTATCCAAAGGGTTGAGGTGTCCTTGGGAATGACACCCGTGCCCCGTCCAATGCCAACAATCTATTATTTACCAACGACCTACATGCATGCACGGCGTCCATCCATCCGGCCCAGTGTGCTTTCACCCTCCACTTGTCCTTGAGCAAGAGGTCTCACCTGACCTGCTCCCAATGAGCCTGCGTGGTCAATGCGGAGGTATGCGTGTTAATGTGTGTGTGTGTGTGTGTGTGTGTGTGTGTGTGTGTGTGTGTGTGTGTGTGTGTGTGTGTGTGTGTGTGTGTGTGTGTGTGTGTGTGTGTGTGTGTGTGTGTGTGTGTGTATATATATATATAAAACATGAGGCTCCACTAAGACAAAACACAATACACTTGTGTTGTTTTCACATCTTTTATTTTACAAAGCTTCCACCGGACTGGATTAGAAGGTCCTGTTGGATGGGGAGACAAGAAACAAGACATGAGTCCATGGCCAGGCAGAGGGTCTTCTGCTCAAACAACCCTTGGTGCATTCACTCCAGGCGAGGCTTTAGGAAGGGCTGGCAGAGCAGTGGGCTCTACTGTGTGCACACTGCTACTGCAATACTCCTGCTTCCTCTGGAATGGGATCCAACAATCCCACTAATTAAGAGGCTGTTCTCATTGTGTTTCTACAGCTAGCAGACAGATGGCAGCCATACACCCTAACCCGTAGTCCCAAGTGCTGTACACCATTTGGATTGTTCCCACTTGTAAAATCATACCATGTACACATGCATCACCTGGTGGACATGTGATGCTGTAGTCATGCCAACAAGGGAGGAGCTCGGCGACTTACTTTGCCACAACGTTGTCGTTCTTGGCCAGCCTCAGGAGAGAGTCATCTGATTCTCCCTGGGGATTGTGGGACATGCAGTTCATTACGGGTGTGGCGCACCAAAGAGCAACAACACAAGAGCGCTAGCATCCGTGATATCACACACGGAGCTAGCATGTAGAGTGGAATTAGCATGAAGTGTACTCAGAGAGCTAGCATCCAGAGCACCACGGACAGGGCCGTGTTCCGATATCCATACTTCCCGTACTTACTATACTTAGCTTGAGTATGTAGGGTGTTCCGATTACGATCGCGGCGAAAAGAAGTGTACTGAAAGGACCCGGATGGTGCCCTCAAAACGGTCAGTAGGCCGAGTGTGCAACGGTGTACACTTTTCATACTCAACGGCAGCCATCTTAGCTACGTAGCGGACGAGGCGGAGCCAGGCTGAGCCGCACTCGTCAGTGGCTAGACGTCAGTGGGAATAATGGATTCATGTGTGCAGCTGATAGTCATTTCCGGTATGTGCAGCACAGAGTATTGTATTTGGAACAACACTAACATCTGAAAATCTGTGCACATAGTGAGTGCGGATAGTGTACTACGATTTGGAAGTATGGATATCGGAACACAGCCGAGGACTAGTATCTAGAGGTGAGCTAGCATCCAGGTATGTACAGGAGGGGTCTCTCTCAGACACACACACACACACGTGGCCATACATACCATTCTACGGATGGGGCCACAGATGGCGTAGGTCTTGAACTGACCGTTGAAGCGCCCGGTCACCTTGTCCACCTGTGGTCACACCGGGTGGGGTAGGAGACATGTCAGGACACCGGCAGAAACAACACATTTCAATGTGACAAAACAGTTGGTTCATGAAACATGACTGAAACTACAAGCTGTTGCCCATTATGTGGCAGTGGAAGTTATTATGTGGACGTTTTTTGCTACAGAACCATGACCATTAGGAAGGTTTCTCATTAAAAACGGTTTAACCTCAAACATTTAACCACACATTACAGATTTACCCAGATACTAATAAACACGTTAAAAAGTAAATTACATGTTCAACCACATATTACATGTCTGACCTCAGCGATGTTGATCTGGATGGAGGCGTGGTCCTTAGCGCCGATGATTCTGTTGCTAGCAGAGCTGCAAAACCACCCAGAGTCAGCTTCCACGCATACACAGGCACAGGGGGTAACCCAGCAGGACCAGACAGGAAAGTCGTGGTCACCAAGTCAAACTAACTCAATGTGATGACCGGTGTTAAAGGCCATTTTCCCATGTGTCACCAGTCTATATGTATACCAAGAGATTACAATGATGTAGCAGACGCTTTTATTCAGAGACCTGCAGTACACCAGACTCGTGTTCCCACTATAAATCCCCCATGCACGCACCGGGGGGGAATAAAGGTACTTACCACTTGCGGGGGACATACATGTCCACGAACTCGCCTGCGTCGTTCTGCATGTTGAGGGGTCGGGTTGTGTAGTCACAGAAACAATCTGGATGAAGAACAGAGACACGTTGTTTAGCTCGTGCTAGCAGTTAGCTGCCCAGGAGGAGCAGCTCCACTGATGCCCAGACATGTGGCCGCTCCTCGGCTACAGGAGAACCGGGACTCCCCAGCCCTCCGCTCATCACACGCTAACGGTTAACGTTGATCATTCTGACAGGGAAAGTCCGCGGTACGGGACTGTTTTAGGATTAAAAAAAATAAAATTTAAGCAGAGCGCTCTCATGGAACTCACCGTTCTGACAAATGGCCGACAGGAAAGGAAGAAAAAGTTCCCGGATGAAGAGAAAAAACCTGATCTGAGGACACTTCCGGTGCTGGGGCTGCTGAGTGCTGCAGCCTAGTGGAGAGCAGAGGAACACTATGGAGGACCACGGTTAGGGTCCAGGGTCAGCCCTTCATCCACACCAATGTTCAAGTTCAAGTGTTCAAGTGGTTTATTGGCACTTCACATATGTACAGGACATGCAGTGAGTGAAAAACATTAAGTCTGAGCCCCATCGGTAGTAAAAAACTATAATTTATACGTATATATATATACACAATATACGATCAGTACCACGTAAATCAATGTACTAAAATATACATCGTTACAGAGCATACTGAGACTAAACTAAGTTAAATTAATGAATAATAATACTAATACTAATACAAATACCAATTCTAAGAGATGCAGGGGTAAAAACAGAATATGTAGACCAATGTAGTAAAAAAATACACTTATAATATGATATTGGCATACAGTAATACAGTGTGCAGTAGTACAGTAGTACAGTATGGTCCGGGGGGTGTGCAACAGCATGGGGGATATGGGAACATGGGATCCGTATAGTCCGGGGGGTGTGCAAACAGTATGGGAACATGGGAACATGGCAGTACAGTGTAGAGCAGGCTCAATGCTTGT
>OMKI01013780.1:0-14211 GCA_900302315.1 Phycis blennoides | reverse complement strand
GGGAAATTGCATTATTTTTGGAATTCAATCATAATTTCTCCTTTTGTGGCAACAGCAAATTTATTTGACAAGATAGGCTATTAGTTAGGCTGTAATTACTCCTTTGGTTCTACATTGTCAATGAGTGAATCCCCACGTTAAAGGCTACCATTTGTTATCATAAATCATATTTAAAAATGCAAGATAGGTCTTGTGATATGGAGTTAGCATCTGACTGACAACATGTTGTCTGAACAGTACTCAATTTATAAGTGATTTAGAGGCTAGTGTCTGCGATTTGGTCTGCTAGTGCTACATAGGTCCCATTGTGTCCACATAATTTATAGGTATTATTTGTAGGTTTAGAGGGTGTGTGAATTCACAAATTGTTTATGCGTAGCCATACTCTTATATCCAATTTACCAAACAAATACTAATAATTATTATATATAATTATATATATTTATTTATTTTTCCAGTTGAACTCCCAGATTTGGGGCAACAGCTTATAGCTTTCACAGGCATATCCCTCTTCTACAAGTTGTACAAACCGACAAGAAAGCACGGGATTCAAACCTTCAGCCCAGACCGCATTCTTGCTTTATTATTAGTGATCAAAGGAGCGTGTGGTGCTTTTATAATAGTAAAATATGGCACAATAAATGGCACTTGTCCTGTGACCCCACACATTCCACACACACATACACACACACACACACACACACACACACACACACACACACACACACACACACACACACACACACACACACACACACACACACACACACACACAACACACACACACACACACACACACAAACACACAAAAACAAGAACACAAACACACAAAAACAAAAAAAAACACACACACACACACACACACACACACACACACACACACACACACACACACACACACACACACACACACACACACACACACACACAATAAATGCCCTCTCACTACAATTGTCTGACAAATGTTGTGCTTTCCAATATGGGAAAAACAAAACCCACAGATTATCAATGGTAATCTATCACACCCAAAGCCTTCACGTGTTCAAGCAGTAAGATATTGATTTTGTATGCATGATGTGGTTTTGTGGCTGTACCTCCAGGTTTAACAAGTGGTAGGAAGTTAGTCAGCATGTCTCTGGTGGCAAAGAAGTTGGTCTTGAGAGTTACCTCAGCCTGGATGGCAAACGGTGTTGGGTCTGCTCCTACAATAACGAGATTTAAACAGTAAAATATAAAGACAGACCGTGTCGCGTCTGCTCCTCGCAAGACTAACGATGTGCTGCCTGCTCCTGCCTCTGTAAGACACCATTTAGATTGTATACTAATCAGGCCAATCAGGGGATCTCTTCCCTGATTGGTTCAGGGGATCCATCTTCCCTGTCAATACACAGTTGTGTGAATAAGACACAAGTAAAAGGTGGAGAACTGAAGGGAGGGACATTTGTTTTGGTTGTTTCAAGATGTCAAGCTGTTCACTTGGTTCTTTCTGAACTCCAGAATGATACCTGCAGCAGCTTTAAGTAACAGCATAACCACCCCTCACTTCCATAATATCATTTGGATATTTTCCAATCATTGAGCTTCAGATTACTTTATTAAATCAATTGTCACAATTGCTCTGCTCAAGACAGAAAATAATAACGCAATAATGTCCAAAAAGACAAAGCAGCAGTACCTTTGAACGCTATCCCAGCATTGTTGACTAGGATGTCCACACCTCCGTACTTCTCTTTAAAGTATTTGGCTGCCGCCGTAATGCTGCTGAGGTCATTAATGTCCAGCTGGTGGAACATGGGTTTGAGTCCCTCTGACACCAACGTCTCCACGGCTTCCTTCCCACGTCCACTAGAACCATATCAACGTATACATCGATAACATTTAGTCATTCATTGACCAAATTGGACCAAATCTTTCCAATATGGACGCTATTTTGGGAGTTGATTTTTTTTTTTTACTGCAAACACCTATGTAAATCAGATGGTTTAGGCCCAAACATGACATATAAAGGATAATTATTGTATTATTAACATTACATGACATTACAATTTTGTCACATCTAGAATGTTATTGAATATATATGTATAGGTATGTATATGTATATTGTGAATATAGTGTAGGCTATGTCTTGATATTTGTATTATGTAACTAAAAAGACCTGGATAAGAATATCCAGGTCTTCTCACTATTACACTGTGGTAACAAACCGTATTATTGAGTAGTGTCTTATCACCTGGTGAACTTACTAATATTCATACTATAGACATCAGTAACTTATTTCATGATGTAAACAAATAAAGATGTAATTATAAAATGTTACATTACAAGCATTGCAAGTAAGTAGCATATAGCTGTCCTACATGTCTCTGGAAGTGATGTAGACCATTCCCTCAAACTGCTGACACAGCGCCTTGACAATGGCCAGACCAATCCCCTTGTTACTGCCCGTTACCACGGCAACCTTAGAAGACATGTCTGCGGGAACAATGAGGAAGAGAAGAGAACATGTTAAATCTGTGACCCGTGTTAAAGGAATAGGCTCTATAGGCTGCAGTCTCGTGGCTCACCACTAGGGAGGGACATCGGGGAGGCTAAACGTTTTTATTTTCTACATGTATTACATGAATAAATATCTAGCTACAGTGGTGTAACTATCAGTAAGCAGCTACTCCAGTTGCTTACGGGCCCCAGCCAATCAAGCGGCCCATCAGTGTTAGAAGGGCTCCACCCACGACGACAATAATCTCATCTTCCCGCCGGGGGCCCTTCATCCAGCGCTAGGTCAAAAAATAGGGCCGCTACTTGGAATCCATTTGAGGTTGAATTCTGTATGAATTATCAATCGGGCCGTATATGAAGTCCTCCGAATCTCACACACTTCTAGTCCATGGTGTCCCTGGAAGCATATCCATCAAAATTACACAAACATATTTGAATTGATATTGACAAACATATTTAAGTGATCATTAAATCATTTTTGAAGCTCACAACGATGTATTTTGGTGTATTTTGTTTTACATTGCGACTGGGGATTGTGGGATATGGTAGTGAACGTGCGCGTGTGTATCTCAGTTGGCAGCCATTAGACGTTGAACTTTAGTTAGTAGTGGTGTGCGATACTGCATATTTTGGTATCGATCCGATACCAAGTAAATACGGGCCAGTATCACCGATACCGATACCGATACTTTTCAATAAATAAGGTGGATGCGTCATTGAATTGCTAAATCTCAATTAATTTTCATGACCTTAAGTGTTTTTTGTTATGTTTAGTTAAAACCCAGGACAGAATTAAGACAAAGTTTATAATTAAATAGATGCTTGTTTGTTTGCTTTGCGCGTCACGTGACTCACTTGACGGCGCAACATCCAAACATAAGAGGGGGGGGGGGGAGCAAAGTGTGTCTGCTCTGTGCTGACACAGGAGCGGCGATCCGGCGACCTGGCTGGTTCCTCTGTGCCCAAACCGCAGCATTGCAAACAAGAGGGGAACTTAAAGTAAAGAATCGATCTCACCAGGCTAGTATCGATCCGATACCGATCCCGACTTGGTATCGATACTATCGATATTTGGATCGATCCGCCCACCCCTATTAGTTAGCGATAGCGATAGCAATGGAGGAGTACAAACATAAAAGTGGCTTTCTGGATTTTTACAAAGATGACATAACTGCTGATTTTCCCATTCAATTGTTGTCATTCCGTGCATGTTTGAAAGACCGCATTTCACAAATGCAAGTGCAAGAGCTGACGAAGATGCTCATCATTGAGAATAGATGCACCACTGCGAGTTTCGGGGAAGTTTGCACCGTTCTCATGCTTTTCGTGGCATCTGCAGAGCGCTCGTTTTCAAAACTTAAACTTATAAAAAGCTACCTGATGAGCTCAATGGGACCGTCTCGTCTCTCTGGACTTGCCATAACGTCGATTGACAATGCCCATACGCGTCACTGACAACGTTGCGAGGAGGAAAGCTCGGAAAATGCAGCTATGAAGTAAGTCAGCACCTTTTTATTTTTTTAATGATCGGGTATTGCTTTTGGGTTTATTGTGTCTTTGGTGTGCAGTTTGGAGTTTGTTCCTTTTGGTGCGCCGTCACCAATGTTTTTATTTATTTATTTATGGCCCATTGATGGTGCGCCGTCACCGTTTTTTTTTATTTCTTGTGGTGCGCTTACTTTTGCGAGTCATCTCATTTCTACTATGCTGTAGGCCTATATGACCTAATGGCCTATGGCTATTGGTGGACGTTGTGTCATTACGCGTTGTAGCCTATAGGGGGCCCGTTTTGATCATCCTGCTTACGGGCACGTCGTCGGCCACAGTTTAGCTATAACTGTTAGACTTGTACCTGCGTTCTACATGATGCAATAGAAAGATAGATAAAAATGTGCATGTCATTTTGTTTTAAGTAAAAAGTAATTTGGAGAATCACAGTTATGTTTAAAAAGTGTGATCAAGATGAACCCAGTCAACCCGGGCCATGAATGTAGAGGAGATAAGAGAAAATCTACCCAATCACTTTGTTGGACTAAGGAGATTGCATCTCTTGTATGTATTCACATGTAATGTACACCTACAATGTGGGTGTATGTGTCATGTGGCTGTTATGCGGATAATTCCCGTTTTTCTTTGGCATGTTTACTTAATTGTGACAAAATTATACTGCCATTTTTGAGAGAGGATCTTTCGGTCTTTATTGGTCATTCTCAGTATTTTTTAGATATGGGAATGAAATTTGTTCCCTGCATTTGACCCATCCTATAGGTACATAGGAGCAGTGGGCTGCTAGGTTCAGCGCCCAGGGAGCAAGTTGGGGTTCAGTGTCTTGCTCAAGGACACTTCGACATGCGGACAGTTGGAAGAGGGGATTGAGGGGATCAAACCGACGACCCTTCTAGTGGAGGAAGATACACGATGCTCTGGGTTTAAGGCATCTTGCTCGTTGATGCCTTCAGCTAGTAGACTGCAACAATTAAAGTTTGAAGCTAGAACCTTTGGCTTGGAGTGAAACACCCTTTGGACACCCTTCTGGCATTTTCTTAGTTTATCACTATCAGTAGCAGAGCATTTAGGATGGACTTGAATAATTTCATTTTTATTTAAAACTGATCAAATACAGTCCCACAATGTTTGTACTCTGGGGCCACAAGACTTCTTAGCATTTCTGAAAGATAAGATCACCATGAAAGATTAACGTAATACAAAGACACACGCTCAACACGCCCCTGCATGTGACACAGTGGGTGGAACAGAGACTTCTTAAGTTAACCGTGCTTAGTCATGGTGACTGTCACTGCATTGCAGCCAGTAACTAGTTTAACTACGATGAACTAACCCGCCTCCCTCATCAACTGGCATGCAGTGAAGCACATGTTGTAACTCCGTTAACTCTTCATTTTGATACCTGCTACACATTGATAGATAATTCGTCATGGAAGTGCAGAGTACGAGTGAATGTTTGCAGAAGAGAACGTGCACTTTGTAACACTGAAGACATACTCTCAATTGTTTGACTGTAAAAACATGCACGTCTCAATAAAACCTTGCAATGGATTCCACCCTAAAACATTGACATATATTATCAATGCATCTAGAGACTAATGCACATAAACGGGTCAAATTTGACGCATACTATTGAAATCATTTTCTCAGACTTTGGAACCATTTTTATCATTTCAGCTTCATTGAAACATAGAATGTAGACACTACGATTTACAGAAGCTATTACTAACTATGTCAAATGTGTTTGCACTTACTTGGAATGTAGAATTTGAAGCAACGTGCCTGTGAAGCTGTGAAGAAGTACACTCAGAGGTTTGTTTGCTTCTGCTTATCAAGCGTCTGAGAAGGGCAAGCGTTGCGCAGAAGTAACAAATGGCTTTTCCTGGTCAGTTGTTACTTCTGCGCAACAATTACGCGCACACCCGGAAAAACACATACTCCACATGGTTTTGAAGACATCCATGGGGTTTGGTCGGTACGGTCGTTCAGTACTCCCTGCCCATTCTTGAAGTAGTTGTATGAGGTGTAGAGGAATGTATATAAAATGTGAGTGCCGATTTTATAGTCGGGGCTGTGTGACAGTCATTTCAGTCTTTCTTTCTGAGTTTTTGCCGAGGTTATTCGTTCCATGTTTGTCAATAATGTAATGTCATGCAGAGTTTGTATGTCACATTATAGCCTGAATTTGTTTTAAAATATACTATATTACTAGGCCTACCATTAAGATATTAGGCACATGTACATACAGTATGTTTCAGATACCTTTCAATGTCATTAATGATCAGGTAGGGGTGATTCTGCTCAAGGATGCCTACAGGTATATTGGTAAAGCTAAAATTGGGTTTCGAACCCAGAACCTTTAAATTCGGCTGGGATTAAACTGACTAGACTATCATACCCCACGCGTCATACAATGCATACAATGCAGCGCATATAGAAAAAATATTCGCCAAAGCTCCTTTCACACATGCAGTCTTACCCTGCAAAGTTCTGGTAGAGTTCCTGTATGCAGGTCACGTGTGATTGGGAACAGGGATCGATATTGCGGCTGGCATTTGAAGTGTGGTGACAGTGTCACTACGCTTGTGTAGTGTTCAGTGTACCCCTATTTTATTTGTTAGTCTTATTATTTAATTCGATATACAAACAAATGTAGTTCATTTGTTTATGTTTGAGATGGAGGATGTGACTAGGTTGGGTCGTCGTGGCTACAGAGCTGGACGAACAAGAAGAAAGCGGAGACGGAGACGGCAGAATACCAGTCAATCAGGTTAGAGCTTTACGCTTATTATTTACTCATTACCATTCATACAGTGTTTCACATTGTGTTCATTTGAAATGACGTTCATTTGTCTCCCATTTATTTTGCCCAGTATCCCTATCACATCAGCCACAGTATGTCAATCTGATGAAATTCCTTCACAAACGTGGATTTGACTGTGTGTTGCAGCCAGCCAACTTTATTGGTATGTCAAGTTGAAACATATACAACACTAACAAGCAATATATGTGCTCTTCCCGTAGGAGAAAGAAATATTGTTACTTAATATACAGAAAAGTATGTATGTATATGACAGGACAAGTATGCTCCAGGATGACTCTTTGTACATTCTGTTAACATACATTCATGCATTAGCAAGTTATGCACCTAAGACAAAATTCCTCTACGTATTTGCATTACCTCTCCCTCTCACTTTCTCTCTATTTCTATCTCTAGACATTGGCAGAGGTCTGCAGGCCCATGAGATTATTAAAGTAAGTCGTTCATAATAACCAAAGGAGAACTGAAGTGAAGACAATGATCACATTTTCTGTCAACCACAAGGATGTGATAATTAGCACTACCCAGATGCAATGAGCCAAATCAGCTTTCATTATCATTCACGTTTACATTTCTACCGGCCACATCCATACAGTATAGATAATGGCTGTCTCTTGGTGTCTTTGTCAGCCAAACGAGTTGATTATCTCTCTGCCAGAGGCCTGCCTGATCACAACCTCAACCGTGTTGGACAGCTGCCTCGGGCCGTACATCAAGAGGTACACACTCACTCACCAAAGCTCCTTTCACACATGCAGTCTTACCCTGCAAAGTTCTGGTAGAGTTTCTGTATGGGGGTCATGTGTGATTGGGAACAGGGATCAATATTGGCGGCTGGCCTCTTTAAGTGTGGTGACAGTGTACGCTTGTGTGGTGTTCTGTGTAGTGTGTTGTTCAGTGTACCCCTATTTTATTTGTTAGTCTTATTATTTAATTCATATTCGTCCATATCTCAAAACTATATGGGCAAAAGTCGTATCAATTGGCATGCTTGTAGAGCTTCTAAAATGAGTAAGGGATGGGCCAGAATCGCCCATAGGTGACACTATAACCAGCGCCTCTAAACGTCGACAGGCTGTCATTTCCACTAGGAAAGTGCAATATGCTTGAGACATTACCCATACATTATCCCATGAAGAATATACCATTGGTCACCATGAACAACTCTCCTGTGTTCAGGCCATTTCAAATGAATGACCACAGCCTGGCCAAGCTGCCACGCACAAGCTGAGTCGGTGCTCGAGGTCGAGAAAGCTGCAGACTTGGCTGACTTGTACCGGGTGACTCTGGGGCTATCTGGTGAAAGACTCATCGCAGTAACACCAAAGACGGCCGGATAAACAATTTCATGTAAAATATATGCATGTTCCCGACTTGAACGAGCTACAACGTTGCGTCACAATGACAGGCTCGACAGTCTAAGGTGGCTAACAAGAGGAGATTCCTTAGTATACCCGTGCCATTTCAAGTCTATATTTCAGAAAACAACGTGGATGCATTTGTTTGAAGTTCACCAATCTAAACCAAGGCATCTCACCAATGCTGGCTGGGCCTCACAGGGATACACACATAATTGATCTGAAGCCCATTTTGACTGTCCAACCAACAGTCAGAATGGGCTTGACTGTCCAATCACCAACCAAACATGGTTGGCGATGACGTTGATAGGTCTTCTTTCGGTGAACCTGTTTTTATGGCATATCAACACAATTTTTGCCATATCTACCAAGCTTTGTATGGAATTTATTAATTTAATATATGATAATATAATCTAGTCTCATCTGCCCTTTGTCATTGATATGTCCATGTGACTCAGAATGTCATGAAATACATGTTGCCACTGTTTGAGACAGGTTTAATGATTAGGAGATGTTTACTTCCGGCAAACATGCTTTTATGACATACCAATGCTATTTTACAATATTTACCAAGCTCACTATTTCCTCCCAAGTATGGAAGATTCTCACGTATCATCTGACTGCTCAAAGCGTCTGTTCTGCCCCTGCTGGTTGACACTTGCATGTGCCTCTGTGGTGGAGGTTGTGGCGCCAATGCTAAGCAATGCTGTGCAGGAGTGTTTGAATCCAACCTCAACCATTTTTTTTCTTGCAGCTGGAAACCCCGCCTCTCTCCCTTATTGGTTCTCTGCGTCTTCCTGGTGTGTGAGCAACACAGAGGAGAGGATTCCAATTGGTTTGCTTACATCAACGTCCTGCCCGCAGCATACACTTGTCCCGCCTATTTTAGCAACGATGTCATTGCCCTCCTGCCACCCAGCATACAAAGCCGAGCCCTAGATCAGAGAGAGGCAGTAAAAGATCTTCATTCCTCCAATCAGGACTTCTTCAGGTGAAACTAATGCATCAAGGCAATTGATAACATAATAGTCTTTTTTTGTGTGTGTGCACATGCACATGTGTCTGTAGTTTAGGTTTAGTTCTAGACTGGAAGATTCTTCATAAACTCTGTTCTTATTGGCTGGTCTAGGTCCCTGCAGCCAATCCTGAGCCGGGCTGCGGAGGAGGTGTTGACCTATGAAGCTCTCAGGTGAGTTTATCCTATTATTTCAATACTGTTGGTCATGGTCAGTTTTGATAGCTCTGGACTGAATCTGGATATCTTTACTGTACTGGCATGTGCAACTCCTTCTCTCTGTAGGTGGGCATGGTGTAGTGTCAATACCCGCTCAGTCTTCCTGTCCCGCCCACCCAACCACTTCCTGTCTGGACAGGATGTGTATGCTCTGGCTCCCTACCTGGACCTGCTTAACCACCGGCCTGATGTGCACGTACGTACACCCCTGAAACCAAATGTATGTATTCACAATAGAGAGATGTTCTTTTTCTGTAGACTCTGCACTGCAAGACTGGCTGACTAAATGAATGTGATCTCATTGGTTTGTCTCTGAACTAGAAAGGGTCTCAGGACAAATGAGCCCATCCACAAATCAGTCCGTCCAGGGAATGTTTCTCTATATATTGTTTTATTCTGGTCCACTTTACCCCCACCATGAGAAACCTTCAGATGACAGTCGTCTTAAAATGATACAACTATAACTGTATCTACATCTCAAGTCACTAGAGGTTTAAACTTAAACTGTGAGTATTGTTTTGTATTATTTGTATTTTGTATTGTTTGTTTCAAGGTGTCTGCCAGCTTCAATCATGTGACCGCTTGCTATGAGATCAGGACCGTCGCTGGAATACAGCGCTATCAGCAGGCCTTCATAAATTATGGTTCCCATGACAACCAACGCCTGTTGCTAGAGTATGGCTTTGTTGCCCCCAGCAACCCCAATAGTGTGGTGTACATTGACACAGGTAAGCTCCACTCGATAAGTCAGTGGTTGTATGCGGTAGCTCTACTTCAGAGTGGAGGATGATTTCTCACGGGCTTGTGTGATTTAGGATTTAGGGAATGTATTGGGAAATATATCCAGTGAGTGATGCTCTGCTGGAGTGCAGTTATGAATCAGCTCTTAAAGGTCAGCACTCTGTCTCCTGTTTATTTCCCTTCCCTCAGATCTCCTTCAACACGTCCTGAGAGGTGACGTCGACAGGAGTGTAGACCACAAGATGAAGTTTCTCAGAGAAAACAACTTCTCAGAGTAGGTTCTCTCATCATCAACCCTCCTTACTACTATGAACCCACATGGAATTACAAATTAAGTATGTCATTTGTATTAAATGTGTATAACGTGTATTACATTTTTAGTGCTGCATGCACTAAAAATCATGCAAATAAATAAGCAAATCAAATCCTGAAAAGAGAAAGTGCACTCCAAGTCTCTTGATATGGAAGACCTACAGTGTGCGCTCCCAGACAGCATTCCTCTGTGCCTTCCTCCCAGTAATCTGACTGTGTCCAGTGACGGCCCCAGTTGGAGGCTGATGACTGTCCTCAAGGTGTTGGCCCGGCCGCAGTCCTCATAGTAACAACTCTCCCACCACTCCTGTTCTCTTCACACACACACACACACACACATATACTGACGGATAGTGCTGTTCTGTTGGATACGTCGGGACATTGAGGTGAATCACATTTGTTGTTTGTTTGTGTCAATTTGCGGTAGTCCACACTGGAAAGCTGTGCTGCTTGGTCAGTCGGTGTGTGAAGATGGTGAACAGTGGGTAGTGAGGACTGCCTGGACACTCTGTCAAAGACTACTGCAGGACACAAACACAGCCATGGATAAGGCAAGTACACACACACACACACACACACACACACACACACACCAGAACCTCTTCATATAGTTTATTGTGCACCATACTAAGCACACACTTTGTATCTGTTTTCATCGTAAAGCTTTGGGGGGTGACAAAATGTGTTTGCCCATTTGAGAAATGCAATATCTGTGTGTGTTTGCGTGTGCCTGCGTGTGTTTAGATCGCCAGTCTCCTCCAGCATTGTGACAAGCCAATGAAAGAGCAGCTGGGTGTGGTGAGGTCACTCCGGCAGGAAGAGCAGAACATTCTGGAGAGCTGCATGTGCGTACTGAATCTTGGCACACGAGGAGAGTCCTCCCATACCCAACCAGAACAGGCCTGATTGGTGGTCCGGAGGGCCATTCACAATGGCACTGGTACTTCTGGAGAGGGGAACCAGTCCACGTGGATGTTCTCTCCATTGGTCTCCTCTGCGTAGATTCACTACACAGGCCAAGTGGAGGCACTGCATGGAGTGGTTTGGACCTTGCAATGTAAGCCCATCCACTGCTGGGACTGGCTCTACCCTCTCACTATGCAGACCAGGAACACACTGGTAAGGCTGGATGGTTGGGTGGAACATCAGGTCTGATAACTGGGTGGGGTAAGACTGTGGTTCCCCCCTCTGTGTGCGGTCAAGCATTTACATGTGTCTGAACAGAAGCTAGAAAGAAGCTACAACCACGCAGGTCTGTCACAAGCGCATCCTAATGAATGCAGCCCGCTTGGAATGGTGGAGTTTGGAGAAGGTGCTGGATATTAATCCGGATGCAAAATATGCATCTGCATGTTGAACCTACCTCTTATGTTCCGTTGCAAATACATAAACAAAGATGCACATGCCAGATCTTTAGGAACCCTAACCCTGGCTTACACTTAAATGTGATGCAGATTTTCTTGTGGTTCTTATGGTTTCTTAGCTTTGGTTACACTTCCTTGCTCTACCAGGACTGTAGATGCTCAGTTAGAAACGGCCACCTTGGTGTTAATCTGAAAACATCCATTGTGCATTGTACTCCTATGTGTCAAGTCATGGAAACTAGGGACACAAGTCGTTTTGGGGCCTTTGAGTTATTCACATTCTGAAAGTGTAGTTTCTAAGCTTTCCAACGATGTGTAACACATGGAAATCTGATCATAATTGGAGAAGTTGTGGCCATTTGAAAGTAGGCACATCACAAAAGCTGAAACAGAGAAAGCCTCCTCAAGATTTGCAGTTGTCACCTCTTTCTATTGGCACACCCGATTTCAAACACAAAATGTATACTTTTAATGAAACCAATACTGTTATCTGAAACATGGAGAGGGTTCTCTGTGACCTCAACTAACAGATTCTGCAAAAAAACGAAAATCACTAATTTTGAAAAAAATCACTTCTTTGTTAATTTGCGCAAATGTTGTGTTGGCTACTTGTGTCCTTGGATTCCATGACCCGACACAAATTGTTGTTCTGGACATTAGACGCTAGACGGGAGTCCTCTTGCAGATATTCAAAGGGTTCGTTGCAAACCACCGGACAGAAGCAACAGCAAACCGTAAAAGGCCTTCTCTTCATATGACTGAGCCTATTCCACATTACTGATTGGTGGTTTCAATGCAGTACAAATAAACATATCAGTACAAAAGCAACAACTGTGTTTAAGATGAAATATTTATTGAAAGTGAATACGCAAGCATGATCAAATACTATATCCAACCCAATTCCTGTACATCTTTTAAATCACGCGCATGTCACACAAACAATAAATGTAGAACTTAAATTCGCTGAACACAAAGCCTGTCACCATGTCAGTTCATTGAATAATTATCATGTTTTATTCAGGACAATGTCTTCGTGGTTCTTGGATAACATGGAATTCATCATTCTTTGAGGGGATAAAAAGTGCTTCTTGTGGGGTGGGGGGGTGGGGGGTGAGCTAGTGCAGTTTGGTTAGTTTGGGGTTGGATGTCACTCAGCAGAAGTAGCCTTGTAGCAGAATGGTGGTGGTGGTGGTGGTGGTGGGATACAATCACTGGTGAGGTGTGAGCCGGCTGGCTGCTCAGGCACTGTTGGTGGTCAGGCACTGGTTGACCACCTCCAGGAGTTGGGAGTTCTCCAGAGCTGCCGCGACTCTTTCCTTGTCAGCAAGCTGCTTGTTTACTGGAAAGGTTATTCAAAAAGAACAAACTCTCTTATTGCATCAGCCAGCAGCAGCACATGTCAAGGGGAAATCATCCATGCCTGGAGTTCACAGTCGTCAATGGATCTAATAATTATTAGATTAAGATGATACTTAAGACAAAATGTGTCCTGATCTACCACCTACTGGGACAAAACAAGTAAGTGAGTTCAATTTGTGGTACCCAGTCATTACCATACTATGAACTATTCCGATATTCGATAGTCTTATATCAAGATATTTTATGTCTTACCTGCATCCTCTGAGGCATGAGTCCCTGGGGTGATGTGCACATCAATCTGAAGAAGGGCACATTCAAACATTCAATATAATAAAAGGCAACATTTAGAGATAGCTTTCAAAGTATCCCTTTCTTTACAAAACACATGACAAAGGATCATTTTAACTTGCTCAATCTCAACCTGTGTCACGTAACAATCTTGGCTGGTAAGTCAAGTCAATAACACTCATTCACAATCACTACATACCTTGAATCTGTCTGGTAGCGAGCGGAGCAGCTTGACTTTGATGGATAGACCAATGAGAGTTGCCATGCTGCAGTGTGGGATGGTGGGAGTAAACTCGATACCCACCGTACTGTCTGTATCGTTCACCTGGAAGAGAAGGGGGTAGCAGATAGATCTATTTAAGAATCGGATTACGACATTTATACATATCACGTATACACACACACACACACACACACACACACACACACACACACACAAGCACGCACGCACACACACACAGTCTTTCTCTCTTTCACGCACACACACACACACACACACACGCACACACATACAAGCACGCACGCACACACACTCACTCTCTCTCTCACACACACACACACACACGCACGCACGCACACACACTCTCTCTCTCTTTCACACACACACACACACGCACACACACACACACACACTCTCTCTCTCTCACACACACACACACACACACACACACACGCACACACGCACACACACACACATGCACACACACACACGCACGCACATACAGACGCATA
>OMKI01013761.1:0-20817 GCA_900302315.1 Phycis blennoides | reverse complement strand
ATGTGTGTGTGAACGGAACAATGATTAGCCAGGCTATCAGGTTCCATTCTGTACACCGCCCCCTGCACCCAAGCTGTTGCATCACTTCCTGTCCGAGGCGGAGGTTAAAGGGTTTAAGCCTGGAGGCTGGGACTGGGTCCTCGGAGGATAAGTCAGAGAGAATATAATCCTCTTCAAGCCATAGACGTCCATATGGCTCCCACCCCGGTCTGCGGAGCACACATTTCTGCCATCTCACACACACACACACACACACACACACACACACACACACACACACACACACACACTCCATCCTAAGAGGTAGCAGACCCAGCTGCTTTCAGCAAGAGGCCGGGGAGATTGTTCAATGGCTGCTACCAGCGCCACCCCCCATGACTTGTCTGGGTCTAGGTGTACAAGGCAGCTCCTTAGTATTACTATTATTATTATTATTATTATTATTATTATAAGCAGAGATAATAGGGTATTTGTTCAGCTGGTCTGATGTGTTAGCACTGTATTTACAGCCATATAGACTGTAATTATACTTCCTACTAAAGGTTAAAAAAAAAAAACTACAATGCACTAATTAAGAGTTTGGGCTCACATGAGAAATCTGGTCTACCTCATACTGTTAGCATGATATCCACATTCAGAGCGCCTGGGGTTGGATGGCTAGACACCAAAACTCCACAGTTTGGACGTTCGATACTGGACTGGCCGACATGACAGACCAACCATAGTGCAGTCTCTTCTACGTTCTTTTTTAGCCAACTGTCAAATGGTGTCCAAACTTCCACAAGAGCAATAATTGTTTTTGGTTTTTTTGTTTTTTTTTAATTGTGACGGCGAGGATGCCAGCAGATGCCAATGTGGTACATTTTGTTGTGGTAGGATTCTTGCAGATTCTCCAACACCCCCGTAAGCCAACTCCTCTGTCCTTCACAATCAGCGGCACAAGCGCCTGGTGGACTCTCTACACAAGGGGAACTGTGTAGTCCTGACATCTGCCAGACCAGTTGACAACACACCTGTTCTAGACATTGCACAGCTGCACTCAGATGCATTATAAGCTCTACTGCATTGATGAAGTATAGCAATTTTTTTGGTTCGGTTCCTGTTATACATACATATATATACATATATATATGTGTATATAAGATGTAAGCTACTTTTTAATGTTCATACAAAGTATATAATATTTTTCTGAAACCCATTGCAGAGCATTAAAGTATTTTGAAAGAAAAGTTGGATAAATATGGATGGTTTTATGATCTTAAGTTTTTTAATAAAACAAAAAAAAATACATACATGGGCAGAATGTGGTGCATTGCGGTATATTTTAACTAGTTGGCTCTCTATTGCCTAAAGACATGTACTTACACGTATACACAATGAGAACCTTTTTTCTTTGCCAATCAGATCTTGCTAAGGAATCAAAGTATGATAGAAATGATGGGGGATTAAGTTTGTTACTCTGTAGTTCTCAATAAGTATGTTGTAATTGTGAATGGGAAGCACTTCGGAAGACCCATACAACCCACTTGACCATGCAAATTCACTATATGTTAAATATAAAAATCCTTAAATAGTTAATCCCTAAATTAAATTTTACAAAAGAGAAATGCACTTTTTTTCTTCGCTATACCTCCATGTGCAAACCAGGGGACAGTGCACTATATTAATAATGGTTCAATCTTTACTGGATGTCTGACTGACTCAACCTCCCCAAATATACATTATCTCAAATCATATCTGCGTGACAAGCATTGGTAATAATGGACCCCCCCCCAAAAAAAATAAAAAATAAAAAATACAACAAGTTGGAGTGATGATCAATGTCAACATGCACATGTAAATGTTTTTCTTTAACAAACTCTTAACTAGGATCGAGAAAATAAAATCCACACAGGCAGCAATTTGTTCCAAATCCTGTGCGAAGACTAAAGTTTCAACAGTTCTTTACAATTGTACAGCTTCTGGCAAATCTCCTTTGATTGGAAAGAGTGGTCACTGCAACTATCAGAATACAAAACTGATCCAAATGCAAGGAAAATAAACAGACATTTGTAAAATCAGTCTGCTTTTATTAAATTAAAAAGTCTTCTTAAATCTTAACAAATATGAAGAAAAACCGTACGAACAAATTATCATTACTTTCTAATTTGGGTTCACAGAATCATTACAGCAACTGTGACACCACTTTCCTCAGCTTAATATTCCCCTATCTTGCCTTGTTTGGGTACCCATTGACCTCATGGACCAAGCCTTCAGTGCATACAGAATAACAAATTAGACTCAGACAGTCCACAGGAAATGATTATGGTAGTCTCTCAAAAGTCAAGTGTCCATTGTTAGATCTTACAACTCTGTTGACAATAAATAAATACAAAATAAACTGCGGCGGTTTGAACAGACAATGGTTCATGGAACATGCCTTACCCCTCGTTCCAACAATGGATATCAATAAAGTTTCTGCTCAGAAGGGACACGATTGGTAGCCTGGTTTCTGCTCAAAAGGGACTAGAAACAATAAAAAGGGGCAGGCATCTCCAAAATCTTAAGACTCCAAAGCAGTTATGATGACTCTACAAAACAAATCTGCCTGACAACAAAATGGAAGGGTTGGCACAATCTGTTAAATATAGTAATGATGAGTTTCATGGAGAGAGACAGAAAGTCAGAGAGGCGCATGGACAGACAGCATATTAGTTCATGTACACGACCAATTAAAGAAGGGGGGGGGGTATTAATTCTCACTTTGCCTTTCGATCTAGACAAAAAGCAAACTCATCTGGGCACAGAAGAGGACATAAGGCCAGTGTCATTGAAAGTGTTCCAGCTTGCGTAGTCGTAGTGGGTTTGGAAGAGCCTGTGGGTTGCGGGCGGAGGATGCCTCTTGCTCAGGGGTGCGGAACAGTACTCTGCCTCGGTGGTTGAAAAGGTAGAAGGACGGGTGGTTCCGCAGCGTGTCAAATGTTCTGGAGTGGAACGCATTAACATATTGAACATGAATGCTGAACTTCTGAAGTGAACGCATTTCTGTGCATGAATGTCAAAACCGGTTTGACCCGAGTGTGCTTCAAAACCAGGCAGCTGCTGAGGTCATGTTTTGCACTGGCACGTGTTGCATGACACTTTTACTCAAAGTAACTTAGAGTCTATCTTTTAATATACATGTAATTAATGAACAAATAGGGCTTGGCATTTTGATTCTACAGGATGGAATAACATTTGGCAGGGAGTAAAACAACTTCACTATCAACTCCACTATCAGGAAATAGAAAAAAAAGAAACTATAAGTCCTGTAATTTTCAATGGGTTCTCTGGCCGTTTTTTCCTCTAGTGGCATCCAATATAATGTTATTTTTGATAACATAAATCATAAACAGTCTTCCAAATTATTGAATGTAGAAGGCTACATGTGACATTTCCAAGTCTCAATAATAATAATAATAATAATATTATACTCCTTATACATTTGAGATGGCTTGGGAGGGATGATGGAAAGCATACCTGTTTTTCAACTCTGAAGAGGCGTCCATTTCTTTGAACTCTCCAGCAATATGGACAATACCATAACAGGTCATGACAAACGACAATAACGTTTGTATAACAATCTGCAAAAAGACGATGAACGAAGTTTACACAATTAGTCAAACATGGATGTCACTATGATCAATCCTGTCATATAGGATTAAAAACAACTCACATCTATTGGTAACATTTCATTCTCCTTCTCTGTGAGGCGCATGTATGATCGGTCTGAAATGAGGAACAAAATGTTAGATAACATTAGTCAAACATCAGCCACACACGACACTGGAAAATTAAAACCGGTGCTTGTGAGCCCAGGCATTGACAAACTGCTTTCTGACGTGAATTGTATTGACAAGTTATTTGGATGTGAACGATTCGGCTCAGTCTCAAAGCCATTGATTCTGAACTGAGCTAAACTGCGCTAGCCGCTACTTAGCCGTCGACCCAAAGGCCGCAGTTTGCTGTGTGGCTGGATAATTTATAACAGACTAATTGTCCTAACGACGGCACCGGATTGTTTATTATCACACCAATACCACGGTCAACATGCAATCATCGAGCCTTACGCTGTGCTGCTGAGAAAGCTGCATGAGCTAAGGCAAAAAGTCCAACGCCGACAATCCCTTTCCAAAACGAGGAAGCCATTTTCAACTCAGGGCGATGAGAACTGAACTGGCGTCGCAGAGAGATGTCGTCAGCACCGCTGCAGCGGAGCTTCATTATGTCTACGGAACATTACTGATGGTGGCCAGGTAAATGTACACATTGACACGGTACACGTGAGTAAATTAACAGCAATGTTTGTGTTTATTGTTTTGTTATTAATGTCCACTCTGGGATCCAGTAAATATTTAGAAATGTAATCAACGGATCCTCCAGAGTGTCTTTTATTTTGAAGTCCGGTAGTATATCCGGTCGAACCACTCCTGTTTCCGTTTACTGGAAGTAAAGCTAAAGCGTTAGTTTTGTGAAATTTTGGCTAATCTTTTCGTTTAATTGACTCACTGGTCGGGTTTTAGCAACATTTTTATAAATATGGCTGAGGCACTTCAGAAGAAATTGCAATCTGAGTTGGAGAAATACAAACAGATGCAGAAAGGTGAATGCTAGGACTCGAAGCTACCCATCTTGTGGAGATATCTACCATGCTTTGTCGAGCATTATGACATCGTGATATCTGTTTTCATGTCTAAAGTTGCTATCGTTTTCTGTTTAATGGCAGTGTTTGGGTATGTCTACACATATTGTTGTCATAGCTTATTGTTGTCCAATAATGATCTTAAACATGCCATTCTTATGCAGATGTCAGTAAAAGCATGTCAGCCAGACAGAAGCTGGAGGCACAGTTAACTGAGAACAACATTGTCAAAGAGGTATGGCTCATGAACATTTCGTCATGGATTCCTCTGCGTACTCATAATACTTGTGTAATGACATGTCACCTAACTTATAATGTAGTTAACTAACGAGCTAGAGTGAATAACTAAACTGGTGTTATTGTCATTTTTGTTTTAGGAGCTGGATCTACTGGAGAGTGCAAACACAGTATATAAGCTTATTGGCCCGGTACTTGTGAAGCAAGACTTAGAAGAGGCCAAGGCAACTGTGGCAAAGAGGCTAGAATATATTAACGGAGAGATGTGAGTTGGGTTTACTGGTTATCATTATTTCAAATCGTTGGAATAAAAGCAATATATTGTACTAAAAACATAGTTGTATATAATACCACCATAATATGAACCAACTTATGTATCTTGCGTTAGTATACTACCATAGAGAGGTGTATATCAGTAACGTTGTCACTGAATAACTTGCATAATTGCATACAATAATCTGCAGTTCATATTAAAGTGAACAGTGATTATGTGGATTGTGCATGCCTTTGCATGCATCATTATCACTAGTTTTACACTTGCACAGTAAGGCAAGTTTATTTATATTACCCATTTCATTTGCAGTGCTTTTTATGGACAGGAATCACAGAAAAAGACAATCTCTTTTTAAAATAGAAATGTTGTACAAGTACAATACCAAAATATTAAGTAAACCAGTGCAGATAAGTTTTTATTAAAATCTGTGGCATAAATAAACCTCGCAAGCCCTGTACATATGTCATAACATTCCTGAGAAACCCAAACCATATACAATTGTCTCTGCATGTTCTATGGAAGTGGAATCATACCCTAAAAACAATCAAGGATCCCTGTTTATTAAAATGATGTCCTTTCTCTCTCTCTGTACAGTCAAAGGTATGAAGCAATGTTAAAAGAAATGGAAAAGAAGTCTGAGCAGCACCGTGAGGTCCTGTCCAGTCTACAACAGGAGTGTCAGAAAGCTCAGGGGCGAGCAGTTGGCAAAGTCTGAGCACAACGCGGCCCTCTGAAACACTGCATGCACTCTCACATTTGGATGAAACTCTTTTGTTTGGTCTTAATAGTTAATAGTTAAGGATGTCTGGAAGCTGCAATTTGTTTGCAGCAGTAAGAAGTGTTTTTTTTTTGTTTTGTTCTAATAAACATGGTTGTCAACACGGGTTTAGTTTCCTGACTGCTAATTTAATTTTCTGTGTAAAGGTAATACGGATTCCAGGATAGCGGATTAAACATGAAAGGAAAACGCAGAGCAATGGCGGGTTGCGCATAATTGGTTCTGCACACACCTCCGTGTCCTAAGCTTCCATTGCAAGTGTCCCATGTTGTATTGGAAGGGAGGGAAAGGTGCACACGGACTCTGCTCAACATGTGAAAGGGAATGGGGTGGGATACCTCGGCTGAGTGAAGCGAATCATTTGTTTAATTACAGGGGTTAGCCGAGCAGCCCACCCGAGCAGATGTCGACCGCTGGTATTGCGCGCACTGGGAACAATGCAGGCCCACAGCCACCTCAAAGCGCGCACATCGACTGGCATTTCTTGGGCGGCCATTGTTTACCATTGCAGTTACAATAGTAATGGGTGGCGCATTGTTTCCTTTAAATTGCAATTGGTATCCAGCGTCGTAAAGTCAAACCCCCATGATCAACCTCCAGCTGAAGGGCTTAAGTCAAAAGAAGGCACCACTAGTTCACATAATAGGCTAATATAAAACGCATCTGAATTCCCATCCCCAAACTACACACCGAAACGCGTCGAAAGTCTTGTAATGGTATGTTCAAACCGATGCATATGCCCTTAAGAGGAAATGTCGTTTTAGAAGAGGACTTTTTTGGAGAAAAAATAGGCTCAGTTTGGCTCCTATTAAAATAAATGCCCATGCTTGGTATTTTTGCAGCTGTCCAAACATAAATGTCGATGTGCCAAATCCTACCCTCTCCCCCAGCCGCACTCCCCCGGATCGCGGCTTTGAGTGTCAGGTGCGCGTCTGGCGCGTGGGTCAGGCAGCCCGTTCACACCCCGGGTGCGAGTTGCGTGGTATGTGTTGTTTTATGGGCTCCCGGCCTGGCGCGTGTCAAACGGGATATCCATATGCCCCCCCAAAAAATGTCGTTATAAGTAATACATTCTAAAATCGAACGTTAATCACGTGAAACGGACGCCAACCCGATTACTATAAGTCCTACCGGTATTAGGCTATTGTATAACTTTGGTGACCATGCAGGCTTTGCACACTCAATTTAGTAAAGTCGTCGAAATGGGCAATTACCATTTAATCAGGATAAAGCTTCTTTGAAACATGTAACTTCAAATGCAACTGGTTTGTTATTGAAGGCAGCACGGTTGCACTAAAGATCATCGACGGATAAAGGCAGTGGGCCTTTTTGTGTATATGAAGGACAATTGGCATGGCGCTAGACCTGTTGCGCAACAACCTCGTCCTACGTTGACCTGCTTGCGCCAACTCACGAGATAATGTTCCAAGGAGACCGTCATGTAGGTTAAAAGTAGGCTACTTCACACGAATGCGTAGTCATCTCCATCCGGTGATCGCGGTTAATCCAGACGGTTATTGACATTTAGATTTAGGGCATTTAGCAGACCCTTTTATCCAAAGCGATTTACAAAGAGTAGGTCTACATTTGTCATAAGGTGAAACATTGCATTGCTGCTAATACAGTAAGAAAGTCACCAGAACAAGTTTCGAGCATTTCAATTGCTAGTATAGGCTACAACATCTCTGACTAAATGCCAAGTTATAAAGAGCGATTAAAGTGCGATTATCATCCTGAGTGGCCTTGCAATTACTTGTCCACGGTGCAGAAAGTGAAGTCCAGAATGGCACTGTTAAGATCGGCTGGTATATGGCTGTTACATAGCCATTTATAGGCTTATTCGGTAACGGTTTAAACATATATAGGCCTACATATGCCTATACCACTGTAAGACTACAGATAAAATAGCACAAGTGTACAATTGACCACGATATTCTAAAATCCACGAGACAAAGTTAAACCACGCCTGCACGGTACTCGTTTGAGCGTCGGTGTGTAGACTATTGGCCATCTCTCCCTTTTATATTTGCCTATGAAAGAATGCAAGACATGTAGCCTACAGAACAAGGAGGGGGGCAACAGGCGTGTTTGTATGTGTGTGTAGACATGTGCATGTGAAATGTCAGAACACGGAAGGCATTATTTGAAATTACCATGTTTTATTTTCTACACCAATTGTTTTGTAAATTTGAAACAGCTCTTAAAAAGCTGTCTGTACGTTGGACAGTGTGCTAAAAAAAAAAAATCACCGACAAGCCTCTAAATGGGCACTCTTACGCCTTTCAAACGGCGTTTACAGGCTCATAGAAGAAGGTATTTGCATTTCAATATACATCTGGAATGTTCCAATCGGGACACACGTATGTGAAAACTGCTGTATTTGAACCCCATTCACCCTTAAGTGTGCAGTCTTTCAGGACAACAAGTCATGTAAAGGCCGACATTTACGCTGATTGCGAGGATAATTCGAAAGGTCCATCGGATGTCGATCTGGTCTGGACGCAGAACGACTGTCTCGTGTAGAAACAGCACCAACCGTTCTCTCTTCTCGCTATTTTACAACAAAGGCCATATGAATGATGATCATATGAATCAAAAACATCCCAACACTGAACTGCGAGGGTTCTACAAAAAAGAAGGGAAAAATAAACAAAAAATAAACTTAAACGTTTGATGTGACAAGAAACCCCCACACCCGTTATATACAAGGGTAGATCATTTCCACAGGAAGAAATACAATGTCGCATCATTTAAAAAAAATACGAAAAGAAAAACTGTACACAATGCTCTGTAAAGCTCTACAAGAGTATACATATTTACACCTGCACCCATCGTCTGTGGTGTCAACGCACCGTAGCGGCAAAAACGTGCGCTCACTGCGGCCAGGGCCTCCACACGGGGTCAAAGGTAACGCACTTCGGTTCGGACTTAAAATGCTTGAGAGTGTTCTGGGCCTCGTTGTGGTCAAGACTGTCGGTGGACGCGGCATGGCGGGCTGCCAGGAGGGTAGACAGAGTTAGGTCTCCAACAGAAGAGGATGTTAAGGCGTTGTGCAGTTGCACAGAAGCAGTCTTGTGGCAGATTGAAGCGGGCGGCCTTGGCGATCCTCCATGTGGGCTTCCAGTGGGCCTCTCGTCGCTTTCGATCTGCTGGCTCTTGGTGGAAATGAACTCACCGACCCTCAATAAACACGACCGCATCCCCTCACTGTACGGCTGTGGCCGTTTACGCGCAGGACTCAGGTCGTCCTCCAGGGACTTCCTGGAGCGTTTACCCTTCACCGAATAAGACTCGACCTCATATTTGAGGAAATCCACCGCACTCTCGAGGATTTCCGCCTTCTCCACCTTGGGATTGTTGAGTTTCTAAATGACGGATAGAACAACAAGCACACAACGTTCAGTGTATGATTTGATTATTTTGATTGATACTACTGGTAGGATCAATCAAAATATCCAATGCAAATCCAAAATAGTTAGTCACATATCCTACCTCATTGCAAGTGTTTTCAAGCAAGAGAAGTCGTAAAGTTTCCAGACTGTTGTTAATGCGATCACGGCGCCGTTTCTCAATTTCTGATTTGGGAACCTGAAAAGTACAATAATTAGGATAGTAATGATTAAAGGTTCAAGAAAATGCGTTGTTCAAATAATAAAAACACATTGCCCAAATCCTTCTGGGTTACAAGCCTACATTTCGTTTTTAAGTTTACTTACCCTCCTGAAGTCCGTGTGGCTGTGGAAGTCGGTAATGATGGTTTTCATTGTAAAATTGGCTTTCGGTCACCTTATCTCCACCTTGTTATCTGCACTGGAATGGGGGGGGCATCATCCAGCTGCAATAAATGAGTAGCTCATGCAGACCACCACGCCCCCAATTGTTGAACCACGCTAAAGGTACGCCCCGCACATTAAGGAATGCAAATGGGTGTTCTGAATATGTATGATCGGGGAGCAGAACTAAAGGCCACAACAACACCAGGCTACTTGAATCTACTAACGCGTATGCAGAAGCTCACCTTTCGACCATGTAAGACAAAACTATCGACACGACTGGAAAATAGTGTGTCTGCGAAATCGCGCTCTATCGAAAGACTGAAAGACATGTCAAATGCACCGATGTGGCGGATAGGGGCAATCAAAAATCAGAAGTTGGAAATACTGTGAAAATAAATCATCAGATGAGAACACCCCCACGTATCGCCAGGAGTCAGAAACGTGGGAGGTGTGTGCCTATGATATGCATATATGTATTTTATTTCATCAAAACCAAAGACAAATGAGAAATGTCAATCGACCATTTGGTTCACTGTTAAATATATATAGCCTACATGTCGTTCGGTAAATAGGCCTATGGCTGGTCTTTATCCTTTATTGTTGCTTTGTAAAACATAGGCCTACTTGTAACTACTTCCTGGTCAATCATTGAGTCCACGCTTCTTACTGATGTCAATAAAGTGCATTTATTCTTCTTGAACATCTTCATTAAAACACCGTGAAAACAAGATGAAAATCTCAATATAATCAGCTGTGCTTTTTGAGTCCCTCTGCCTCTAATAGGTATACTTTCTCGGAAGCCAAGGTTTGTCTAAAGGTGTGTTTGGATGAGGGCTTTTTCAACACACATGCATAAAGTAGGCTACTCTAATGGGCAGCCTACACATATCGCAGAGTACGCAAAATATTACCTATACTACCTATAGGCAATGCTTTTGTTCAGACGGAAGACTCAAATTGGAATGTATGAATACAAAAAAACAAAAAAACATAAGGAGCCAGAGCTAAACTAACCCTTGTGTGTTGGCTATGAGACCCATTGTTGACATAAACTCAATTTTACCCTGGCAAACAAGACATTCGCACCTGCCTTGGCGGGCGGAGTGTGCCAAATTGTGCGCACGTTGCCAAACTGCCGCGTGCGCTCACACCTCGGCGACGTGTGGCGCGCAGTAAAGAAGCGTGTAGGTACACGGGCTAAATATAGTTTTTACATTTTTTAATTTTCATCGGGGTGATACATGTTCAGAGTGTCACATTTTTGGGGTTTATTGATTAATAGTTGCCTTTAGAATAGGCTAGGTGAGCGCCATCTTCTCTGAAGAGTACTAAATAAATCAGTTAGTGATATACGCATAGGGCTACCTTTTGACCAAAACACTGCATTTATGAGTTTCCTGATCCCTATAATAGGCTAAAAGTGTGGCGATAACACAAGGATGATCGGATCATGGGTCGAGATTAGCTGGTCTTTGAAAGACAAAGATATTTCCGTTTTACATAAAGGCTGAGCGGCTTAGTCACTGGTGAGGGAGCTCGGGGATAAACCGAGCAGAGACGCTGACAATTAAGCACACTGCTTTCCCACAAAGAGAAATGACCTGCTGTATGGCGCATCTTCTGTGTGTGTGTGTGTGTGTGTGTGTGTGTGTGTGTGTGTGTGTGTGTGTGTGTGTGTGTGTGTGTGTGTGTGTGTGTGTGTGTGTGTGTTGATCAAACACGGAATCTGATATTAAGTCAGAAGAACCAAACGACCACGCCAAAATCAAAAAGGCCAAGAAATCAACATTTGGTCTTTGGTTTTAGATTCAGCTCGTGTTCTCAGCAGGTTGGTGTGATTCATCAAGACGAGCACACTTAACACCCAGGTGGTGCAACACATTTTGTCAGGATACAAAATAAACATTGGCTGAAGAACCGAACTCTCACGCGCCTGCGGGCCCCACTGATATGCGCTCGTCATCCGTCACAAATGTTTGAAACAAACCTTGAACTACAAATATTTTTTAGAATACAAATAACATGTACCTAATCGGCGGGGAATAACATATCGCCATGCGCATATGGATTGTTCTCTCATAACAACAAGTAGAAATCCATGCGTGGAATCTAGGTCTGCGCTCATTTGGTCCGTTTTCATCACTTTACGTTAGGTGTCGATCTGTCACACATCATAAAATGGTTAAGATGGGGACTGGCTTTGTCACTTCGGGTCTGTTCCCACGAGAAAGTAAGCTGGTTCCCATCGTCTCAGTTTTAGGGTGTCAACTTCTGCGCGAGTTCTTCAGGGGCCAAATTGTGATTCAAGTCAATCATATTAATATATTCCACAATTAACCCAGTCAGGCCTAAAAGCAGAACCAAGTGGTGGTGTTAAACATTGTATGCTTTAAAAATCCTTGCAATGTTATATGTAGGCAATCCATGTCAGACAATATATATTGGTATCTACATTGTTGTCTGTGATTGTCATTGGTAAACTGTAACAACGATCAGAGTTTCCTGACTTAAAAGAAGACAAGAAAGAACAAATTGATTCCGTTGTCCAGGATCTTGGAAAGACCATACCTTGTGGCCATGTCCGACATAATGTGATTGTTATAAAGTCATTTATATACAATTAGATATATCTAATGGCAGTTTAATCTTGCAGCCATAATGCAATTAGATAACACTTTGAGTTGAGAACGCCTCCGTCACTCACACCTCTCGACCAATCCGAGGCACCCTTTCAAGTCTATATAGGTCTGGGTCCCAGGGCAGCTGACACGAGGCACTGTTAAATAGTCCCCTAGAAGTCCACAGGTCGTGAAAATCGAGACTTAAATTGCAAGATGACGAGAAAACGAAACTTAAGCCAAGATGACAACACTGGGAGAAAGGTATGGACAATTGCTTTTCTTTGTTGATGATTATAAAGTTACTTATATTTTGTGGATGCTTTAAATGTGTGTGTGTGTGTGTGTGTGTGTGTGTGTGTGTGTGTGTGTGTGTGTGTGTATGCGCTGTTAGCATGATGGATTTGTAACTTGGCACTTAGTCAGAGATGTTGTATACAATGGTTAATTAGCAATTGAAATGCTTGAAACTTGTTCTGGTGACTTTCTTACTGTATTAGCAGCAATGGAATGTTTCACCTTCTTATGACAAATGTAGTCTTTGTAAGTCGCTTTGGATAAAAGCGTCCGCTAAATGCCCTAAATGTAATTGTAAAATGGATACACCATCATCTATAAGAAACAACCGGCACCATTATTTTTGCAAACACACAATGCATTTTTTTTTCAATGACTACATAATGTCAAATAAATGTTAATGTTATGTCAATGATGCATCAACTTTATCATAGATCTTGAAACCAGTTGTTGAGAAAAAGAGGAGAGACCGTATAAACCAGAGTCTTGCGGAGCTGAGGACCTTGTTATCACGTTATACGTCCGATGCTGTAAGTAGGCCTACCTTGCTACCTGTGTATGATTTACCCCTTATGCATCAATCAATTGTTCTTGTACTGACATGTGGACTTAACGTTGTATTCACTCAACCAACAGCGGTTACAGAATCCCAAAATAGAAAAGGCAGAAATTCTAGATCTGGCCGTCGAGTATCTTCGAACCTGGACAGATGGAGGGAGAAATGGTTGGTGAAAGAATACTTTCTGCAGCTCAGCTGTGAGTGGATGGTTTAATTTGAAGCCATATGTCTCTCGGATGCACACTAATTCATTCCACTGTATATTATTTCACGTTTTACAGATTGCACCAGAAGTAATATTACGAAGAATGCTCAACGCGTCCCCGACATGCGCGGCCTGGATGCGCACTCCGTTGACTCTGGCGCTCCCGCTGTCCGCATGGAGACTGCGGGCATTTATCAATGCATCGCACAGCTGGACAGCTACTTGCAAAAGATTACACCGGCGCAGAGCACGGGCCTCATTCGGGAACTCAAACACTACATGGACAACCATCCAAACAACACGGACGCAGAAGACCATTCCTCGTCCTGCTTCACAGACCCCGATTACAGACTGCACGCAGCCGCACCTGAAAAAAAGACAAATGGGTCACCGACGGACAAAGTCTGCCGCGACTTCAAAGAGAGGCCGTCCAGCTTAATGTATGCGTTTAACAGCTCGGTGGGCCTACACCACGACTACCTCTCTCCGCCCCCGTCACCTTACTTCGGTTGTCCTTCCTCCACATACAGCACCCCACCCCCCTTCCCCCCGATCACCTGCCACTTTTCCTTCTCTCCCAGGGCGACACCTCTCTCGCCCAACACCTCCTTTCACGCCCCCTCGTGGCCCACCACACCTTCCGTGAGTCTTTCTCCCACCCACTCTCTTTCTGGCCCCATCTTCAACTTCCCTTCCCCGACGGCAACTCCGAGAACTTCCGCTGTTTTCACACCGAGGGAAAGCCCACCAGCGAACAGTCCCGCCGTTTGGAGGCCCTGGTTTTGAGGGACCCTGAGGCCCGGGCGCCCTTATGCGTTGCTGGAGATGAACGAGGCTGCGGAGCCACCTAGTGGACCTCAGTCGCAATGACTTTTAAAAGAAAAAGACAATTGGTGTGCATAAAGTCGCCATCATGTGGTAACATGGCATTCCTCAATCACGGCTGGTGGATTCTGTATTATATTCATGTATATATGCCGAACGTTCAAATCTGTACATATAATATATTTGTAGTGTTAATAAAGCAAGCTGAATTTGATAAATTAAATGATGCTGTGTGTCTTGCCTGATCTGTTCGATTTAATTATCCTCAATAGGTACATTGTAGCCTATAGGCTAATTGGTTACGCAAATTGAACATGTATAGTGATTCAACTTCATCAAATGTGCACACACTTCTTTTTTTTTTTTTTTAATGTAGGCCTACTTAAGTTATGTTGATTATACCGTTTCCTACATAACAGAACTACGGCATCAATATTTACAATGGGCCTGGTAGTGCACCATGTATTGTTGCCTATGTGTGTTGATGCAACCTTATGAAATGTTGTTGAATGCACGATAAAAAAAAAAAAACCTTCACGGCACGTTGAAAACAAACGCCAAATTCACGTGTTTTGATTTGGGAGAAATGCGAGTTTCGTAACACTCCCTGTCAATACGATTTTAATCCCCACATCAATGAAAGATATCTTCTTACAACAGTGAACATGTCAACCCATTTGAGAGGGGTAGCCTCCAATGCCAAAGAAAACATGAATGGAATGGTACAACCTCGCATGTTTTGCTACTTTAGCAGTAGTTATAGCGCTGTTCCGTCTGTGGCCAGCAGAGGGCAGCCGCAACATAGCTTAGCGGACAGTAGACATCCCCAGCTGACCTCTCATAAAAATTAAGATAGCCGGTCAGTTATCTTAAATAGAGAACTTATTCTTGGTATTCCATCAACGTTTAATCCATGTTGACGGAATAGAAGGAACATTCTCTTATCTCTTTGCTCTCTCTCTTCTCCACGCTGAGGACAAATGTTCGACCCAACTCTATCTGTTGTCAAATCTCTATTACGAGCTTTGAATATTTTCTGCAGGGCGGCACGGGGGGATTTGGCTTGAGAAAACAGAATTTATCACATGATAGAACATGTCTTCGGATAATGGTTATTTTTTTTCCCCTCTCCTCGTTGCTTCCAGATGCGCCGAGGAGGATGTTTCTGTGCCAGTACCATTAGTTAAGAGGTGGCCATTGTTCATTGTCAGAGAAATGAAAGGGCAGGCATATCACAGAGTTTTAGATTTTCCGCGCTGTCTATCTGGAGGGGGGTTTGATCGTTCTCCAGGGGCCGTACGGGACGATGAAGGCGCACGCGGGCCACGGAGGACGTTTAGCGCGGCAGCCGACATAATTAAAAGGGAAACCGCTCACCTCGAGGAATGACCTGACAATGGCCATAAAGCCCCCTAGCATTTTCTCAGGGCACGCTGATTACAGCTGATCCTGTTACCGTCTCTAATCATCATCCTGGGTGCCGTGAACCAACCCCAACGCATTCCTGATTTGACAACAAACAAAAAAAACAGAGGGGAAGGGAGGAAGGTTAGGGAAATGTAGTTTGGAGACGGCCAAGTGCTTTCTGGAAGGCCTGGATGAGTTCATTGCTGACGTTGCCTCACTGCGAAACACGTGTGAGAGTCCACACTCTTCAGGCCGACCTGGACCGACCGGGCCCGGTGCACACGTCTGGCCGGGACAGAACCGGAGCCCTTGGGTGGCGACGGTCCAATGTTTCCCTGGTTTTCAGGGCTGGGTGTGAACGAACGTGTCATGTCGATTTCGGATTCATTCGGAAACGAACGCGGGAGTCATAGCCGACTGACTGGGTGACGTCCAGAGTTTGTTTTTTTCTCCGTTTGGGATGAAGAACATTGTGGGTTTATTGGCGGCACCACTTCCAGGGGAGACAACGCTGACATGTTGGATTGGCCCGGTTGTTTTCCCATTCCTGATCAAGGACAACGGCCCCGGGCCCGATCACAGCTCTGAGTGTATCAAAACAACCCGCCCACCGGTGATTGACAGCGCCTGAATGCAAACCAAACAATCCCATACCGGCCCCAAAACATGCATAGGTTCATGTTATGTGATGTTATGTGGAATTTGATCAGCGTTGTTTGGTGACGCTTCATCAACGTGATGGATAATGGAAGATTCTATAACACGCTGAAGTAATTGTTTTTCTAACAGAAGAATCTAAAGATAGACACGTTTTCCGTGGAACTGAAGGTCTGCCGCTGCAAAGCTAGAACGTCATCCTCTCTCTCTCTCTCTCTCTCTCTCTCTCTCTCTCTCTCTCTCTCTCTCTTTCTCTTTCCCTCTGTCTCTCAAACCCATGTCAATCTTCAAGAATGTTGATCTGTCGCTATACACAACTTAAAGTCCTTTTTTCTTCTTCTCTTGTTCAGTTTCTTTTACCTGCTCTCCCAATTTCTTCTGTTCTCCACTCTCTCCATCTCTCTCTCAGTTGCTCTCTCTCCCCCCACCCCCTCTGCCTCCTTCTCTTCCCCCTACCATCTCTCTCTCCCTCTTTCCCTCCCTCCCTCCCCCTATCAGACGTTCTGCAAAGGTTCTTTGAAGTAAAAGCAGTAGAAGGCTCCAAGACTGTAGAAAATTACCCGAAGACGGAGACATTTTTGACATAAAGTCCTGAGACCCGACCCCCCTCCTTCCCAAGCCCCCTATGGTGTGTTTAATCTGGGGCCTGTGGGAGACGGAAGCAATGACAGACTGATGGGGCCTGTGGACACGCTTCCAGGGCTGCAGCCGCACACAGCAGGCACAGCCAGGGGCCAGGAGCCAAGTACCCGCTACAGATAACTCAACGCCAGGTACCCTGATCTGGGCCCCGGCTCCCACCTCACACACCACACTGAGGCCATGTGTCCCAGGGTCCTGGTGCTGTGTTCCAGGGTCCAGACCATGGGTCCCAGATCAGACCATGTGTCCCTGGGTTGAGGCTATGTGTGCCAGGGTCCAGACCATGGGTGCAGGCCATGTGTCCCAGGTCAGACCATGTGTCCCAGGGTCCAGGCCATGTGTCCCTGGTCAGACCATGTGTCCCAGGTCAGACCATGTGTCCCAGGGTCCAGGCCATGTGTCCCTGGTCAGACCTTGGGTCCCGTGGTCATCTTCTCATCATATGTTTTATCTTCAGTTTACTTCTTTTATCTTCTAATCAGTTTCCTTCCCCCAGTTGTTTAAAAATTGACTGCGGTTTCGTATGAAAGTTCAATATAACACTTCACCTTACATCTTTTATATAATTCACTTAAAAAAAAACATTCGTGGAGAGGCCCACAAAAGCGAACTACAGGAAGATTAGAGGTCATTAAACTCTACTCTTCAGTAGGCCGGAATATGTGAGCATCCCGAGAACCCCCCGGAAGCGTCATTGTCAAGGAAACAAGTTTAAAGTGGCAGGAAGTAACTCGAGCCAGACAAGCGTGGGGCGGAGGCGGGGGGAATCAAATCAGACGTCGGTGGCTTGTTTTTCAGGGTGGGACAATTACATTTGACATAAGGCGCTTTTTACCCATGGCCCAGTGCTCTCTCCCCTTTCAAAGGCACGCTATCGCACAGGGTCCGCTGCCTCTCTGCTTTTCTTCCCCCTCCATCTTACGGAGTCATTTGCTGCACACGATGAACAATGGCTTCCTTCTCAGACGTCTCACTTCCTGTTTCGCCGGGGTCCCCTCTCCCCGGGCCCGGCGCAGTGGAGCGGGAGCGAGGGGCGTTCTTATCAGTTATTCGGTCGTCTACTTTCCAAATTGTAATCCTTCCCTGGACTTCAAAGACAAAAAAAAAAAAAGTTGGAAAAAAAAACAAAAAAACCCAACTGGCTTGTAAACCGCGTCGTTCACGAGTGCCGCGGCCACAGATGTGCGGCCAAGAACCTGCAATGTTTTTCGGGGGGGGAATTGAATCTTTCCCCTTGCCTGACTCCCCTTTGTTTTCCAGTGGCGTGCGTTGGCCTGTGAAGCCGTCTACTGCGTCCCGTCTGGGAGCGCACACGGCTCCGCACGCCGCCCTCGCTGACCCTTCCTACCCCCCCCTGGACCCACACCTGGGTGGGGGTGGAGGGGTGGGTGGGGACCAGTGGTTACCCTATGGGGTGGTGGTAACCCCCGTAGGGTTACCACTCGCACCCTGGTGGAGCTCCTAGTGCCAAGGATATTTTTTTTCCCGTGGGCCACACTTGAGGGGCCTCTTTCTAGAAAAAAATCCGGAAGGACTTAACAGGTCACGGGGTCAGGCCGGCGGTCAGAAGCCGCTGTTAAATATAGCCGGCCATTGGTACGGGTCATCTAAAAATACGCCCGGTCCGGTCGAGAGGTACCTATCGGCCCTGTGACCTCGGGGGTGGCGCTGGTGGTGGAGGTGGTGGTGGTGGAGGTGGAGGTGGTGGTGGTGGGGGTGGAGGTGGTGGAGGTGGTGTGGGACTTTTGACATTTTGCTCCGATGTCGCAGACATCGCAGGGATAAGAGGTTGTTTGTCCGGCGACAAAAGGAAAGTCTGGCGATGTGGACGTCTTTTTACCTATATGTAACCTCATACTGCTGAGAAAATGACAGCAAGGGGCGAGGAGGTCCTGTGTGGCCATAAAGGGCTTTGGGGGTCCTCCCGTGAGGGGGCCCCCTTCGCCCCGAATGATAGAACTCTATCCCCGTCTGCACGACATGAGAAGCCCACTTCTTCCGTGGGTTCCGTCAGGGGAATAACAAAGCTACGTTTGGCCACCATTGGGGCGAACATAGAGCATATATAGTTTGCCTCGCTTTACAAATATGCATGTCCATATAAACATTTCCCAATCCAAAAAAGGTGAACACAACCTTCATGTCATCCAATTAAACTTTCCGACGGAACAGGAACGTATTAAAGTGAGTGAACTCGCAGATATTGCGAAATTTTCTCATTACCTAAGTAGGAAAAAATGTGACTTTTATTGTAGACTCATGCCCCCCCCCCCCCACACCTGCACTGGTGCAGCCGACGAGCAAACTGCAGTGTGCACTTTGATATTACAGTCACAGACGGAAAACTGGGATTTCCCAATGTAAGTACAAGTGGCTCCATGCAGGAACAAGCTCTGAACTAGAGTTACATTAGGGGAATATACCCGATGCCTTGAGTGGGCCAAATACCTGCCCCTTACTTTTATTGTGTGCTTAAATTCAGACATTTATCATTCCCACTTCCCTTTCCCTCGTAATTATGGGGTATCAAACAATGACTTCTACAGCTATATTAATTCAGCAACTCAGCTAGTTTTGGTTTAACATCAGAAAATCACACAACTGTGATTATAATGTTTAAACTGTTTTTAAAAGCACACATTAAAGTATATTGATATTGACAAATGCCATAATCACCTCAAATCGTTCACAGTGCGTTGAGGGAGACATTTGCTATGGTTCACTGAAAAAAATTAAAATCAATGACAGAAATAGTAATTTTTCATTGTCATTTCATCACAGCGAGCAGAGTCGCTGAAAGTGACTGAAATGAGTTTCTGTTCGTGTCTAATTACAGTCGTACTAAAGGGCTGTAGTTAACTCTAATCTATTTGTTTCTCTTGACCCCTGCCAGTGCACTTAGGAGACAGAGAGAGAGAGAGAGGGGGGGGGGGGGGGGGAGGGGGGGGGGGGGGGGGTGGGTGGGGGGGAGAGAGAGAGGGGGGAGAGGGAGGGAGGGAAGGAGAGAGAGAGAGAGAGAGAGAGAGAGAGAGAGAGAGAGAGAGAGAGAGAGAGAGAGAGAGCAGTGTTGAGAACTTAAAAAGGTCATATCAAGGTTTTGACCTTTCAGTGGTAATTTCAGTAGAGTTCGCCTATCATACGTCGGATATTGGTAGGATATTGTGTGCCTTTATTCATGCAGATGTTGATAGAATAAGGGCCATGTCCATGAGGCCCAGTCCCATATTCCTATACAAGGATTGGCCTGGAAAAAAAACAGAGGTAACTAGATTTCTCTTTTCTTTTGGTGTTTCGCTGTATTTTTAACATTGAATCATTGTACTGCGGTTTGCTCATCAAGCAATTACAAAAAACACAAATCTATGTCATGCTAAATCTCAGTGTCAATGCCGCTACTATTCGACTGCTGGCGCTGCACACAAGACCCCATTATCCTGCAGGCGGGAGAACAAACCCGTCCTCTAAGAGGTGTTTGCGTGAGAGGGCGCGGTGTAGCTATCTAAAAGTTCCCTCTTTCTTTTAATCTGGCCGCTGTGTTTGTGTCTCTTCGCAGATATGTCCTCCTGATTACGACCAGACGTATCTCGTGTCTCCCCGGCTCGCCCCCCCCTCCCCCCCCTCCCTCCTCCACTGTGGTCCTACCAGAAGGTGGGAAGGGGAGGGAGGAGCAGGAGCAGGAGGAGGGGGTGGAGGAGGAGGAGGAGGAGAAGAAGGAGAATGGGAGGAGGAGAAGGGGGATGGAGGGAGGGAGGAGGAGGAGGAGGGGGAGGGAGGAGGAGAAGGAGAAAGGGAGGAGGAGAGGAGAAGGAGAAGGGGGGGAGGAGGAGAAGTAGGAAGGGAGGAGGGGGAGGAGAAAGAGGGGGGGGAGGAGGAGGAGCAGGG
>OMKI01013729.1:0-12290 GCA_900302315.1 Phycis blennoides | reverse complement strand
TGATACTGTTGTTACAGGAGTTTGGTGAAGGGCGGTGGATTCCAAAACAGACACACACACACACACACTTGCACACCGCATACAGGCATGCACTCCCACACACAACACAGACACACACACACTTCTTATTCCTATTAATTTTGTACTAGCTAGTTTATTTTGTCCTCAGTAGAATACATGCATAATACGACTATGAGGAGAGGAATACAATTAGAGCCTCAGAGAGGGCCACTTACATATGCATTTATTTGAAACTTTCCTGATCACATTATCATGATTTTAAATAACTCCTTGGATGTGATACTGGAAACTAAGATATGACAGATATTCTAATATATTCATTCTAATGTTTTGCCAAAGCATAAAAGTTTGACAAAACAAGGGAAATACAGACAGTATATTTGAAGGCTCGGTGGAACTAATGATAATGCACACAACTCACAGCTCAGGTGTGAAAGCTGTGTTTGCTTATACAGGCATTCATGTGGCCAGCAAAACCCATTGTCCATCCCATTAATTATGGATTTAATTAACATTGTTTTCATTCGAGAAATTATTCTGAGGTGACTGCTATTATTTACCCCTTTTCCTTGTTTAAATGTGTTGTTGTTGAATAAGTGGTAGGGCTTCAAAGGCTTCATATCGCTTATTTGTTACCCATAAACTGTGTATTCATTTAGTTAGCGGGGAATATGGACAGTTGAGCATTATGCAAATGAGATCAAGGTCACTATTCCTCTCTTCTGGGTCCACTCAGGTTGTCCTTCCTGGCCTAATAGCATTTACTTGTTTTTGTTATTTCTGCCTTCTAAATTGTTCCTATTTAAAATGAGAGCCTCTACTTAATGAGAAAGTGCCGTGAAATCTCACATTGTGAAATTATTAGAAAACAAAAGTCTCATTGTAAATGTATTGGGCTTGGCTTTGGCTCCGAGAACGTGTTTCAGCGTTGTTCAATTGCATTTAATTAGATCCTCACAAACACGTGTCGTCTCCTCTTGAACATGACATTTTAGCAACCGTAAAAATCTAAAAACGATATGAATAATGTGAACACTGTTAAACGGGATTCAAAAAGCCAAGCGTTCACGCCAACCCCGGCACCTTTGAATCCAACAGCCACGGTGGGGGGGAAGACACATGAGGGTTTGTCCCCATGGAGGACAAAAGCATTCATCTTGAGGGGTTAGAGCCCAGATATAATACAACAACATGGAATACGGTGGTTAGTCAGCTTCTGTCTGATTTATCGGACTGGTGACCCAAAGTTTTTCTCAAAACTTTTGTGTATTCTGTGGTCAGGCTTGAGGTACCTGTTACATAAATCAAGGAGAACATTGCCTGATAACCACGGCTTGCTTTGTATCGCATAAAGCTGTGCAGCCATCAGTGACACGACACTTCCTGGTCTCCTGCCCCATTACCCATTTAACGTTATCCTTACTCCAAGTTCATTTTATCACATGTGTGAGAATCCAGTCACCCGGAAGCTGTGGGAATCACTGTTGTGGTCCAGTGGCTCAGTGGCGCTGTGGATGAATGCACGCTCGCACACACACACACACACACACACACACACACAAGCCAAGCCAAGGCAAGGACAGGGGGTAGGGGTAGAGAAAGAGGTGGGATTGTAGAGGAAGATATATGCATTAGTGGGAGAATGTGAGTTGAGGAAGGGTATGGATGTCATCCATAAACATTTCCAATGTGTGTCTCCCTCAATCTCTCTATCCCTGTCAGTCTGCCTCTCTCGCTCTCTTTCGCTCCCTCTCCCAACATTCCACACCTGCGCCCTCAGCCGCATTCCGCCGCTGTCCAATCGGAGCGCAGGGTCTTCTCGGTGGTGGGCGTGGTCCCGTTATGAGGTCACGGCTCGTGCTCGAGTGGCTGTGTAGCCGAGAGCGGGCAGTGTGCGCAGGGGCTGTTACGGTAAACACGCAGGAAGGAAAGTCCGCGAACAGGAAACGTTTCGCGGAAGAAAAAAAAGTGACATTCGTTCAGGATATTCGAAAAAAACAAGACGCAGGCAAAACACCACCAACGTTGGCGTTCAGTGAGAGTTCCACACGTCCGCCGGCGTGGAAAGAGTGGTTTTATTTTTTTATTTTTTGGCAATTGCGTATGACCGCGAGGGTTTCTTGCTTGTGTCGTTGAACAAAATCAGTCGGACTTGGAAGGCAGAACGACATTCCAGCCGCTCGTGCTGCTGCTGCTGCTGCTGCTGTTGCTGTTGCTGCTGCTGCTGCTGCTGCGCGTGAGTCGGGAGGGAGGCTCGAGCCTGGCGGACAAGTAACGTTCCGCCAGGGAGGAAAGTTTCCGTTGTCCCCCCGCACGGAGAGGACGGGGGAGAGAGAGACCCCTAAGAGGGGGGACACAGGCGGGGACGCGGACTGAACAGTTCAGAGTTAGTTGGAAAACACGAGTTATTCGATTCGCATCTGAAACTTGGCTGTTGTTATTTTTTTTTTGTTGTTTTTTGTTGTTGTTGCACGGTTCTGATCCAACAACAAGCGGTGGTCTCTCGGATCTCAAATAGGCCAGTTGTCACAGTGAACATTGCGGCTATGTAGTCACACATGGAGTTTCAACTGGTCAGTCTCATTCGTAGACTACTTTTCTAACTGTCTTAATACGGCAAGTGTTTGGGGGGGGTGGGGGGTCTGTTGTTGTTTTTTGCCCATCACGCATGTGGTTTACAGGCTCGTACCAAACTGCACGCTAACGTCACACCTCGACCAGACTTCAATCTAAAGTCGACGGCCTCTTGCATAGCATCGCTCCCTATAGTGCATGGAGCGAGTATTAGAAAATAACTCTCATTCCTGATTGGCTTGCTTGCTGTCCTATTCGATCGAACGCAGATCTGAAACTGTTATTTCTCGATTACTGAAACTACAACACATCCCCTTTCCGCTCCGCTTACGCAATAACACGGCGAACTTGAACGGTGGTTTACAGTGGATAAATAAAACGGAAGTTTCCTCGCCAGGGCCCAGTGCTGCTTCCACCGGGCCTTCGACCGGGGGATACGAGAGAGGCAGGACACCGACTGTTTCCCCGTTCAAGCAGAACGGCTGAGATGTGGGTCTCCGCCGGGAACAACCGTTTGACCCATGCTGGGTCTGCACCCGAAGTCTGAGAACCGTGTCTGCGCTTTACGTTTGGATGATACCGAGTGGGTCGGTCATAGTTTGGATCGTAGCAGATCCGTTTTCTCCACGTTCTCTCGCTTTTGTTTGAAGTTTTTTTTTTATTTATTTTTTTGCCAGTCGTCATGCCGTGCTCCACCACCTTCGCGTCGGCCTTGCCATCTCGGACGACCTACTTTGCGCCTCTTTTTGTAGTTTGCTGGTTCGTTTTTTCCTCCAGCGTCGCCCAGGCGTTACTGTGTCTGCCGTGCGACCAGTCCAAGTGCGAGGAGTTGGCGGCTGGCGCATGCAAGGGCTCGGCGGTGCCTGGTATATGCGGCTGCTGCCGCGTGTGCGCCAGACAACGGAACGAATCGTGCGGGGGCGTGTTTGGACTGCACGGGACCTGTGATCGTGGGCTCAGATGCGTGATACGACCACCGGAGAACGGGGACGGGATCACTCAACACGAAGTTGGCGTTTGTGAAGGTGAGTGACGTGGTGATGTGGAAACGGAGGCGCTCGCCCTATGGACAAAACTCGCTCACTCACTCACTCACTCACTCACCCACCCAATCGTAGCTGTTGTAGTCATGTTTGCTCACTGCATTTTTTTTTTTGGTCAGAATATGATTATATCATACACGTGGATCTGAAATCCATCAATAAGGTAGTAACTAGTAGTAGTAGTGGTAGTAATAGACTACATTATTCTTCAATTTACGCAATTCAAATGACTCAAATATAATGAATTTGAAGTCAGGAGGCCACTTGGTAACTGGCCATTAGTCTACGAGGATTCAATTGAAGGGCCGTGAGAGTTCAGGACAAAATTATTATCAATTAAGTGCAATACCCATCCTCCATTCATGTGTATTGGAATTGTGGCTCTTGTATACATCTACTGAAATGCTAACAGGTAATATAACTTGTCTGTCTACAACAACCCACCATGGAGATACAATGCCTAACTGCCATATAGCCCATGCCATATCAGTCATTGGCTATTGGCCTAGGTATTTCAGTTTGACTTACATTCACATTTTGCCGTACATATATTCCTGGGCGTCTCAGAAACCTAAACAATGAATATGGTCTTAACCACAATCAGTGGGATGTCTACTTAGCACTTATTGTTGCTGTGTTGATTACATGACATTGCCATTGATATCTTTTCATTTCCGTACAAACATACGAATGGATTCTTGATGGTTATGGAGAATATGCCAAAGCGTCTTGGCAGACCTGTGTAATGTGGCATGCACAACTATTGCACATGCTGCAATATAGGCCTGCCAAATAAAAAGACTTAACTCCCTCAGGGGATTATAATATTTGGCATATACAAGGGTTTTTCAATGTTTGGCCTATTGTTTCCATCGTAATTTTCTCACAATGACTCTATTACCACAAAATGCTTCCTTTGTCATTCTTCATGAGAAGTGGTTTGATTATGAGTGACAGCAGTTCATTACAAATTAGACAGACACCATTGTATCCGAGAAGCCCCCTGAGCATGTAGCTCCCTACGCTGTTTAACGGCCGTGTCCTAGACACTCTTTCGCAAATTCTTCAACAAGACCAGGGTACTGTCACGTTATCCACGTTACGCCGGCAGGAAGAGATTGAAAGGACGATACGGAAGTTAGACAATTCAAAAGACATTCTCTCTCCATGGTTTATCTACTCTTCAAGATCACGACATTAATTGGACAAATAGTCACGCGGCACATTCCGCTTTCACATTTCCGAGTTTCTGAAGTACTCCCCCCCCCCCCCCACAGACCTGCCGTTGATCGCGCGCACAGGCTACACGTGCGTCATTTCTGACATGGCATGTCTCACGGGGCCCCCATCACGATGCGTTACACCGAGCCATTCAAATGTCTTGATGCTGATGTGTTCACCGCGCGCACAACCCCACATTCAAGACGATATCGCGGTACGCCGGTTTACTCACCTAGCGTACCCCACCCCCTTTCTTCAACTCTCACTTGGCCTCTACTACTTTACTTCTTGTTCTGACTAATTTAGCAGCCGGTCATGCGGACGAGTCAATCAAACGTCACAATCGTGAGTGGAACAGCGAGGGCGGAAAAAGGAAAAGAAACAGACCGCCCCTATTTCAATTGAAGCTTAACGCGCGGCATGCTTTACAGTGGGTGTCGGAGGGAGGTCAACTCAATACATGTGACTGTTGGCTTTAATAAGCCTGTCAGGAAGCAAAACTGAGATGGATGGAAACCTATAGATTTCACTGAACCAGGTTTTCTTCTCCGGGGTTTCTTGCGCAACCCCGTGTAGGAATTACAATATCGCTTCCAACTCTGACCTTGGTGGCCATTACAACAGATCATCGACTCCGGGCCTTCTATTCCTTCTTTGTTGTCTCTTTATTTATTTATTTTCTCGCCTGTGTGTGTTTGTGTGTGTGTGTGTGTCATTCAGCCTTCTCTTCGCACAGTATTGTCTGGTGCCAAAAACACCTTGTTTGATGCGGCTATAATTTTTAATATACATTTTCTGACGGCTTTGAAGTGTAATGTCTCATGAATATTCGCGGGGCCAGGCGTTTCTGCATAATTCATTGGCTGCCTGCGAACTGAGGAACAGGAGGTCAGGGGCCGCCTTGACAGGGCCGTCCGGCTACCCGCTTGCCTGTCCACGAGCCTGTCTACCTACACTGATCTTTGATTGGCCCGGTTGATGCCTCACATTGCTGTCCATCTGTTCTGGGAATGCACCGCTACTAGCATCAGGTGTAGCTCCAGTACCTGGGCCAAGGAGATGCTTTTGGTAGTGTAACTATTTTAAGTCGTACAAAAAAAAAAAACATAACAAGGGGATTTTGACAAATGGGCATTTCTGGAAACAAATTCTGACCAATTACGTGGTTTTATTTTATGGTTTACCCCTCTGCATCCAGACACTTGTCACCCTGTCACTGCATGAAATGACTTTGGCCTGCCAATTTTATTTGTACCGACAGTGTCATTACAGCGTCCCGGCATTAACCCTGAGCAGCTTCAGCTTGGTCACCCCACCCCCAAACGCAGCAGGTTGAAGTAATTGGTTGGACCGAGCTTCGTTAAGCCCTGAAAGTGTCTGTGTGTGTGTGTGTGTGTGTGTGCGTGCATGCGCATGTGTGTGTGTGTGTGTATGTATATGTGTGTGCGTGTGTGTGCGTGCGCACGCATGTATGTGTGCGTGTGCGTGTGTGTGCGTGTGTGTGTATGTGTGTGTGATGACGCAGAGCCTCCAATCAGAAGCCAAGCACGTTTTCCTTTCCCTTACAAAGGGCCTCATAGCTCTATGTGCCTGCAACCTGCTTTAATACATTCAGCATGGTGCCTGTTATATGAAAAGAAATGAAGAATAAAAAATGTCCTGTATTGAGTACTGAGGTGTATATGTTTTTTTTGTAGTTTTTTAAGTCTTTGGTGCTCTCCGTCTGTGTGACAGACTGCCGTTCTCTATTTTTGGAGAACTAACCCGTTTATTCAAGAGATGATTAAACTGCAGTGTTTGAAAATGAGTAGGATTAGTAGCAATATGCAGTGTGTCTCTCAATGGACACGGTGGCTAAAAAGCAAGGATTTGACTACCATCACCTGCCATCAGATGTTTCATCAAAGCTTCAGGTTGAAGGCATGTGTGATTTTTATTGCCAGTTCAACCCCAAAGCCCTCCAATGCACTGTGCAAAAATACTGTCTATTGTAATGGGTTTCAGGTAGCGTTTCATATATTTAGATAGAAGGTCAGCCTGTATTTGCCTCTTGTGACATGCCTTGTTATCTTATTCTTGCTTGTAAGGCTGTGGCTATGGCAGTTCTTCTGTCACAACATCTTCTAGGGAATAAGTCTTGGAATTCATCTTACTTTACCGAGGTGTTATGAGAGCATCTCATTGTGAACCTTAATCAGAAAATCTTAATCCCATGCTCACCTGTTGCAGAGATGACTCTGAAAGAGATTTAGTTTGTTTACAAAAATAATTCCCCGTAGATATTGGCTGTTTGCCGTCTAATATCCAACCTACTCCCCATGGAATACTATATTACATCGATTTTTTTTTTGTTGAGCTTTTATTTGGTTACCGTTATCATTTGCATTAGAAAATCGTTTTCTTTTCCACATTTAATTGATTCATTATAATTGAGTCGCTTTGTTTTACCTTGTGTTCATTAACAGGGGGAGTATTTAGCTGTGGACTAAATTTGGCATGGGCTTAATGTTCTGCAGTCATTCCTAAGGAATATCCCGCCATGCGTACTAGATGATGTCCGATTACTAACAGCCCCGCATGTATCGACTACACGTATGTGCTGGAAGCCTCTCAATCACCTCAAATGGGCTTTATTTGATGGTGATCTGGGGACAGCGTAGGCTGTTGTACTTGGGAAGCCAGCTTTAAATGACCTGTTTATTTTTAGTTGTATCAACAGAAATGTCCCATTGCCAGATCGTCTCATCAAACAAATTGAAAATAACTGCAATCTGAGAGATGGAGGATCTGTTATCAGCTGATAAGCAACGCTAGAAAACTGGTATCTCCCATTAAAGGCCTTTGATGAAAACAATGCGTGAGATTAGGAATCCATCTCCCCATCCACCAGGAGCTCAACAAAATGTTTTGAAAACGTCAACCATGAAGTCTCCTTAACCGTTCATAATAACAACCACAATAACACAACATATAGTTACCATACCAAGCAGCATCTCCAAGGTATGAAGATGGAGTATTGATGGAGACAATTGTTAACATTATATTCCTCAACAAATGATTGTTGAATGTAAATAGATAATACATGTTTGTATATACACATATATCATGGTGTATTTACAAAATGGATGAGCGCAGTTGTCAATTTTTGCTTAGCAGATGGAGAACAGACCATACTTGCCAACCTTGAGCCCTCAGACTTAGGGAATTATTCTATAACCACCACAGGGGAGGGGGCTTTATTAGGGTGTGAATCACAAAGAAGCAGACAGAGAATCAGTTCTGGAAAAAGAAATCCCCCAAAATACAATACAACAGCCCTTTTTTCCCTTTGACTTCATTGTCCAGAGTGTCTTACAGAGCGCTGCCTGGCGAATGGCCAATCGCGGCACGCAGGCATCTGACAGTTACTTCATATCGTACCATTTACAGACAATGAATCAATACAAACACACTTATTCTCCTAATTCAGGAGAACCGCCGGACAATGGTGTCTCCGGGTAACGACCGGGCAGAGGACAAAGAAAACCGGTGCTCTCCCGGGGAAATCGGGAACCGTTTGCCAGTATGTATCAGAGTGTAGTGACCTATCAAGGTGAAGTCTGAGCCCCAGGTGCCACTTGATCGGACAAACAAGCCTTTCTGGCGGGGTCGTGTTGAATTTCACGCGTTTCCATAGCGTAGTCCCGCTTTCGCTCATCAGGTGGGGCCGCGCTGAAGTGCCCGGGTTTGAGGAATTAAGTACGCCGTCTGACAAGCGGCAACTTAAATGCGTCTGCGCCAAATGACAAATGACTTGCTGCAACGACGTGTCATTCAAATGAGATGATTGCTCGCCCGGTGTGCTGTCCGTGACTGCCTGATTACCCCCTGGTCTCTAATTGGATAGTATATCATTTCTCACCTCTCAACACTGCGAAAGTTAGTGTAGTGAGTGTTCTGGTGGAAACAATAGCCGCTCAGAATCACCCAGGTGAGCGCTCCACATTGGTAATCGGTGAGGTATGGTAGTGGATCACACACACTTGCTATGTAAAGCACCTTTGAGTGCCCTGAAGTGTGCTGGAAGAAATTATTATTTTTATTGTAATTGAACTTGAGTATCCTAAGAACTCTTCAGATTCCATCAAAGAAAAGGACACAGTAAATGGCCATGACAGCCACGCGAAGGCGTGACTTCTTTAGAAAACCGCATGTCTAATTATAAGAAACTACGAAAAACAGAAGACACAGCGACTCATGGATGCACAGTTTGCTAGACATCTTTGCCCAAGGAGCAGCACGGAAGGTTTTGATGGCTGATGACAACACGATCGGGTCAAAGGTCAGCGGTGCAAGAAGTGGGGCAAAGGCCCGAGCTGTAGAAGAGAAGTAAAATAAACCTCATTCAGTTCCACCATTACAGGCGATCTGTGTTGTTGTTGTTGTTGTTGAAAGAATGCAGCCTTGTACTCAGCCTTCTGCATATAGCATCTAAAACCAATAAGTGACTTCTGCCAGCACAAACCCTGGCAGAGGGTGTGCAGAGAGTACATAACATGTGGCAGTGGAATTCTGACAGCATAGGGCAAAGCTTTTCAGCATCTGAGTAATGTGGAGATAAGGCGCATTCCTCACGCATGCAGCGAGGGGATGCCCAAATAATCTTCAGAGTTATGTCCACAAGAGAAATACCTAAGAAATCTTCAAGGGTATGGCTATCAATCAAATTTAAACCCAAAATAGCAGTCAAATAATGTATATGTAATGTAATGCATTACACAATGAACAATTATGAGGGAAAAAATGTACATTTCACATTAAACGCAAACTCGAACGACAAATGGCATCTTTCTTGAGGTGAATATTGGCAGCTACACCTGGGGAATGCCTGTGACATTCCTGAAGGTGTTACCGAAGCCACGAGACCACACCAGGAACGAAATCCACGCCGTTGTTATCCTGGCTTTACTACTGTGTATTTGCACAGAAAGTCCTGCAGTTATTGCAATGCGATGACTAAGCGTAGGCCACAGGTGGAGAATACGGCAAAGGAGAGAATGTAGCAATTTGACAAACTTAGCTTTGCACATCATCTTGAAAACATGTCCGATGCTGCCACAGAGTGGGTGGAGGTGTACTTTGTTACCATGTCGGGTTAGTTATCCTTTTGAATTTATTCTTCAGTAGATCTGGACACAAAGGGTAAGAATGCAAAATTACACATGCACGTAGCGCATGTGTATTGGCCAGGGTCAGTCCTAGCATTCTGCTTGGAAAACCCAGGTGCTCCACTGGGTGTACCAAAAGAAGTGACCGACAGGTTTTCCAAGGAAATGACTCGGGGAAAACCAAAAGCTTGACACTCGAGGACACAATGTCCAGGTCACCCTTTCAAATTCAAATTTTCTTTTATCTTAAGGCGTTTCAACCTGGATAATTCAAGTACTACAAAATACTAATAATAATGGTTCATATTCATGGAGAGTGGGAGGGGAATCGATTTCACGTCGTAGTACCGTACACCACCGGGACACATTGTCAAGGATGGGAACCCGCGATCACTGGGGCATTTTGGGCACACGTCAAACCACCAGCCAAGCCGTGGTCGAACAGGCCACAACTTATTCAGGTGGCATGTGCCGCCGCCTTCAGATTGATCTGACCTCCTCGTGCACCGCCGTCTCGGGGCGTTCTCCACCACCTCGGTGATGGATGGGTGGCTCTTCTCCTCTTTGCCAACCTCGACGGGCATTCACCGCGCCTCCCCGGCCCTGCTTGGCAACACAATAAGGAATAAGGTCACTTGAATTGATTGAAGACCTAACGTGCATGGAATGATTTGCATATAACTAGAGTCTAAAACGGACGCACGAGGCGAAGGCACTTGGAATTCATTTTTATTTAATCCACGCACATTTCTTCATCCGGTGTTTGTTGTGGGATCGGCATGAGAAACCTGTAGTGAATGTCATCGGCTCACCTCATTAAGCCGCCCTTAAGACGTAATGTCGGCCGACGATGTAGTTTCAAAACAAGCTCGCGGTAAGTTTATTATCTTGTTGTCGACGTGTCTCTGTATCAATGTCGGCTCCAGCAGACCATCCATTACCGTTCCTCCGGTATTGTACTGCCTTCCAGCGCCGGATATCTAATAAAAACATCACCTTATTATCCCATTTCCACGGTCATTATCGGTGGCGGCACGGCCCCACCCGCTAGCAATGTGGGCTCCAATGCCCCCGGCTCTTCTCGCCCACATGTCCCACTGCTTCGCGACTGAAGTGGTTTGCATGTTCATGGGAACGGCACCCTCCCCATTGCGATGGGTGAGATAGGCTACATTACACACTTGTTGACCTATCAAAAACCTATCACCGTTGAACACAACGGACCCGGTACGTTTGCGTTTATCTGTGGCGGCCGTCGCAAAATAGTTTCTTGCGGTATTATTATAATAGTGTTGTAGTCATGCTTAATTTAAAACGTACAGGGAATGTTGCCGAAACATTATGTTCATGAAATCATTTTACGGCTGCCCGAGGAGAATGCCCCCACTATTTTTATCGGTAGGCCTATACCTTTTTAATGTATTACTACATTAAAATAATTGAGCTGTACTACATCTCAGAAGAGGTGAACTGTGAAACACGGGGCTTCAACACACGGCGAAAGTGCCTTGTATCATTTTCCCGTCACGTCCGCATATCCGGTTGAATAATATATTATTTTTAACCACAGAGAATTGTTCAAGATCGAATGATTTATTTAGGCATCCATTTATTTATCAATGTCAGCCATTTCATTTATTCATCAGGCAAATGTTTTTCTAAGAATCCGGAGGAGTCTTTGCACACCGCGAATACACGCCAGCTCCCTTCGTTTCCCGTGTTATCGTCGATCTGGAGTTCAAGCACACCGACGTGCCCGTCTCCAGGGTGCTTCCCCTCGCCTCGCCGGCTGAACTTAATTTCATGTTTTGATACCGCGTGGGTCATGAGAGGGAAAGGTAACGGATGTTGTTAGAGGAGGACATCTGAGTGATTATGTATATATACAGATATGCAGCGGTACGAGGAGGGATTTTTATCCGTTCTTTCTCAATTAAGTCCTCATAGAGTGGTGCACTCAGACTCAAAGCGCTTTCTGAATTAATTGATATAGATATAGGGTGATGTTTATTGCTCGGTTCTTCTGAGTTTAAGTGACACTGGTTGGGGTTAGGGTTTAGTTTAGCACTACGGTCAGTTACAGAGGGTTCATTCAGAGAAAGTAGGGCTACTGCAACTGGCTTTCTTTCTGTAAGTAAAGGGGCATTTAGCAGACGCCTTTGTCCAAAGTGACTTACAATCGGTACATTTGTGGGGTTCGACATGTGGGATCAAGGGGATCGAACCGCCGACCCTACGGTTAGTGGGCGACCCGCTCTGTCCACCCGCTCTATCCACTGAGCTA